>BSAI01006398.1:0-57364 GCA_036245035.1 Adrianichthys oophorus | reverse complement strand
GGGATTCAGCTTTTGTATAATTCTTATTTGATATTTAGATTAAACGTAGTAGGGCTTAAGCCGGTTAGGGGGGGGGGGACCTCAAGTGCCTTTAAGTGCTAGCCACCACAAATCCAAGTGATCAGGAGAAAAATAAACAAGATTCCTGGCCCACTGAATCCAGAGCAAACACCTTTCTGGAAAGCAGGCTGGCTTCTGGGACGACCTAAATCAGAATTCAGCATCTACCGGGACAACCCTCCCCTCCCACTGCTTTTGCATCTCAAACTGGCCCCCTCCCCGATCCCCTAAAAGGCTTAAGACCTGCTATGTTTAATCTAAATATAAAAAAAGAGTTATACAAAAGCTGAATCCCGTCGTCTTTTCAACATTCAGGAATGTGAGTGGCAAATCCAACACATTGAAGGCAAAAATAAGCAGGAATGAGCAACTGGTGGATCGTTTGAAGTTGTTTTTATATAAAGTAATTTTTTTTTTTGCCAAAGAAAACCTCAGTGATCAGGCAGAGGACCACGCAGCAAGCTGCAGTGGAACATTCCCAACAGCAATGGAGAAGAGAAACAAAAGGGAGGAGGGGGGAGAAAATAAAGATCATCGAGAAGATTAATCGACAGAATGATTGAGGTTGTCTGTGAATGCCGATGCTTTGGTGACAGAACCAATGAGAATACAAGAGACTGGTTGTGGGTGGTGCTTGTTGTCCGGGCAGCAAAGTTCATCTCCCTATTTGCTGGCCAAGACCTTGGTAGCGACAGCACATTCCTCCCCCATGGCAGAAATCACGGTGACCTGCAGGCAGCACAACATGTTCGAGTCAATCATCTGAAGCCTGACACGTGTGTGCCCCACCCCCCCCAGAGAAGGCTCTGCCCTCATTCAGCTCTGAAACCACCCATTGAGCTGGGCATGGGTGTGTGCTCACAGCTGGTGATTTCAGATGATCAGACATCACTTCCAGGTTAAGATCTCAGCTTACCATGAATTCTTCACCCGCTTCGAACTTTGCTTCAATTTCCTTGCCAACTTCATTTTCAGGAACACGCAGATCCTCTCTGATGTCGCCATTGTCGCTCATCAAGGACATGTAGTTTTCATTGATGTTAACCAGCTGGGAAGGAAACGGACAATTAGCCTTTGAGCAAAACGTACCAACTTGACTGACAAGTCCAGGTGTATTTGTGTTATAAAAGATGCTTTTGTTGGAGAAAAATCATCCAATAAAAAGCAGAGAAATGGCATGAAGGATGTGCAGCAGCTCAGTGGTAGAGGAAGTTCAACCTCTGGAAGAAAGAAGCAACAACAGAGCATCCTGCAGGAAATCGAAGACTATTGGTTCACTCAGGATAACCAGCAACCAGGCCAGAACACCTTCATGGAAGACAACTAAACAACATTTGAAGTGAAATGCCCACAATTTACACAAAACAAAAGCAATGTTGGGGCCAAACTATATTCAAGGCATTTTAGTTAAATCCTGTTTGAATTAACGGCAGAAGCCAAAACGTCAAGGTTTCAGTGCATTCCTTTAACGCCCTCAGAAATCATTTTAGATATATCAGCTTAATTCAAACTGATATTTACATCAGAATCCTACTTAGCTCTGCATAGCTCCAGACACCTAAACAGCATCTGTACAGGAAACCCCACAGTCAGAGCTGCTGATGGAGAGCTTTCTAGAAGTGTCCTGGAATATGAAGCGGCTGGTTTGATCTGAAATGAGAGCTGTGAGCAGTGACAGTCGTTCACCTGCAGAAATCAGCTTTAAGTCGCTTCAGGTAAAGGGACCGGTCGACATTTAACAGATGGAATACCAACAAACCAGAAGACAATCCTAATACTCAAGGAAAGTCTGAACACATTTGGTTTGATCAACAACCATAGTCACTCCAAACTGAAATCTGCATCAAAGTTTACAAGTTTGATTTTCACACACAACAACATCTGGCAAAGCTACACAATGAGGTGTATAACTTCAGAAAGTAACTAACAATTTCAATGAACAGTTTACGCTTTTTAATTGTGGTGACAAGCACAAACTACTGTTGACAGGAAAGGTGAAGGCACGTCACGCAGCAGCATCACCCCTGTGCCGGGTCAAACATGTTTACTTTGGCAAAAAGGCGACGAGGAGGGAAATGCAGAGAAGACCGGGTTTACCAGGAAAAGTCAAAGGCCTGCTGATTAACCAATAGTTTGCTGCAAACTAAAAAGTCTGGATGACTTCTTTAACAAGTGTAAATACTTTGACATTGTATTTAAATCAAGGATTGGTGCTGAACAACTTTAGATCAATCAGAGAAGCCACATTTTGGATCTGTCTGAACATCTGCATGTGCACTAAATACATGAAAAACCACAAAGTGTGTGTGCATCACAACGAGCCCCCAAAACATCCAAGGGCACCCCACAAACTCTGGGGAAAAACAACAAAAAAAGCTTTTTACCGTGTATGCACCATTTTCGCATGGCGAAATGAATGCAAACACAGCTCAGCGTCAGGAAACGCGGCGGACCGCAGATGGCAGCGGTCACACGACCTTCCTAACTGAGTTACAGTCCACGGATCACAGGGGCAACGGTGTGAGAAAGCGCCACACATTTGGACAGAGCCAGTACCTGATAGTCTATCCTCTTGATGGAGGGAACATCCATGTTGTGGGTGGAGGGGCACATATCTTCATACTTCTTGTTGGTGAAGATATCAATACCAACCAGGTTAACCTGCATTGAGATAAGTTGGGGTGAATACATGTTTAAATGTAAGCAGAGACCACATTTCCAGACACATTAAACTGAACCGTTTTCAACATTAAACTAACAGGATGACTTTACTCTCCATAGCAGCAGTTCATGCTGCATGAATCAAGACTGCTATGAAACCTGAGATCCTCCCAGCCTGCTCCCTGGCTGGGGGCCACGTCCCCCCTTCAGTCCCCTGACTTTTACGATCTAAACTTCTTCCAATTTTGGGTCAATCTAGTGAAAAAAAAAAAAAAAAAAAAAAAAAAAAGGAACTACTGTACCTTGGCATGCCCGTGCTTGCCAGTCTTGGAGGTGGACATCTCCACGATTTTGCAGGGACGGCCCTTCAGCACCACGTACCCGTTCTTACGCAGAGCAGAGCACTGCATGGGGTAGGTGGCGGAGGCGCCAGACTCACCAGTCGTGAAGTCAAGATCAGGATCTGCCATGGTGCGATGGGTCTGGGGCGCTGACGAGACAATCACACGTCAACAAAAACATTTGAAAAAGTAAACTAATCAATAACCGAGTCAAACATTAAATCGTTCACAATTTCACATTTTTTTATTAATAAAACACTTTTTAACCTAAATGTACTACAGACAACGCAAGTTTTAAAATACATTTTTATTTTGATCATGAAAAAGTTGCAGGTTTGTGTAAAAATATGAATAAAATTGCTGTGAATTTCTTGATATTTGCATCAAAGGGCTTACAGTCCCCATTGTTTTTGTTTTCATGCCACGCTCATAACGTTGTGATCATTGAAATACTGAGGCATGAATCTAAATGTAGGTCAATGGAACTTGCCCTCATGGTGGAGAACTGCACCGCAAAATAACACTGTCCTGAAATACAGCTGCAGGTTTGTGTTTCGGGCCGCAGCAGATCCAAACTGCTGCCGCAGTGAGCTTTTGCCGCTGTAAAGACGCAGCTCTGCGTTCGGGTTTGTCCTGGTTCCTGTTCGGCTGCTGCGCCCCTGAAACGTGGAAGCACGCACGGCTAACCGGCTCAACACGAGGCTGCGCCCGCGGACTAATCTACCAGCATCACCGCGTTACACCCGAGCGGCTTCCACCAACTCTAAACCCAAATAATAACGAAGAAACAGCACGCGGGTCGCGACTAGAAGCTAATTTATCTTCTGATGAGGAAATTAGCGGAATGATTTCACAAGAATCTCCAGCAGTAAAGAGGGCCTTTGCCTTCCAGCGGCGCTACGTTCAGAGCAGGCTAAAGACGGCACACGCTTTAACATCTGTTAAAGTATTCCCAGGAGGTTATACTTCAAAGCTGCATTTTTTTAACTAAAGAACGAACTCAAGCAGCGTCGAAGTTCTGAAGCGGTCAGCACGCCCTGCTGATTCACAAATAGCCTTCTAATCGCAAGCTAGCGCAATGCTAACAGCGGCTAACGCTGCTAATCGCCCATTTAGCTACGTCGAGACACAAATATTGCAGTCAATCGTTGAATGGTAGCATAAACTTTTATTCTGTTCAGTAAAGATAAACAATTCGCCCCGCGGGGAATACACAAGTTATCTGCAGGAGAGCGCCGAAACCGCGGTCTTTAGCGCCGAGAATGACAAGCCACTTCCAGCGAGCGCGCCGCTGAAGGCCGCATGTCCCTTTGACTGAGCCTGGTTAGAACATGGACACCCACACCCCGACACCGACTACACTCAACCCCAATAACCTCCTCAGCTGCTTCACGGGCCTGCGCGCTGCAGCGAACCCGCATCCACTTCACCTAAAATCGGATAAACTCTTACATTTAGTCCCTGAAGGCAGAAACATGCGCCACACCACACTTACCTTCCAAGAAAAAGAGGACCAAAAGTGCGCAGGCGCGGCCAACTTTACTGCAGCATCCGTGGAGGAAGAGGGGAGGAGGCGGGGCGTTTATGTGTTCCGGTGGCAGCGAGGCAGAAAGGGATGCCAGATCTGTGCAGAACCTGGCAACCTGCGAGTCGACGGTTTCTATTTTTTAATTGCTATTCATTTGTTTTATCTGGAAATTTAAAAAACAAAGATCAGCACATTGAAAAAAGGAATGTGTTGAGCTTTATAAAAGAAGAAAAATAAACGAAAAAGTGCAAAAAAACAAAGAAAAAGACTTTTTTCATGACCACAAATACCTGATAACTGGGTATAATTACAAAACTTAAGTTTTTGTGATTTGTTTACATACACCTTATAAATCTAATGATTGAAAAACCCTGGTTTAAATGTTTTAGTCAGAATTTATTCAAGACATGTGTGCATCTACAGACTTAGGACTTCAACATTCTGCTATGTTATTACAACACCTGGTCAGATAAAGGTAAGTTAGCCAGGAACCAAAAAATAAACCACATCAGTCAAGTTCTGAGGTCTTCACACTGGCTGCCTGTCTGCCAGAGAATAGACTTTACGGTCATTCTACTGGTTTAGAAAGCTTTGAATGGTTTGTCACCAAAGTACATGACTGACCTCTTGACCCAGTTTTATACCAGCCAGACCTCTCTGCTCATCTGGATCCAGTCTTTTGTCAGTTCCTAGAGTCAAAACTAAACAAGGAGAATCTGCATTCAGCTTCTATGCTCCACAGATCTGGAACAGACTTCCAGAAAGCTTTTGATCAACTGAAACACTCAGTTTATTTAAATCCAGGCTAAATATTCAACTGTTCTCAGCTGTTTTTGATTAATTTGTATTCAAAAGTTTAAATCCGCACTGTTCATCTATGCTTGTTTTAAATTCACTTCTTTTTAACTTTCTTCAAATTTGATTGTAATGATCACACCTCTGATATTTTGATTGTTTTCTTTCTTTCATGTTTTATGTAAAGCACTTTGAATTGTCTCTGTACATGAAATGTGCTATACAAAGAAACCCTCCCTGCCTTGCCTAGCCAAGTCTACACCAGTGTTTTTCAACCTTTTTTGGGCTAAGTCACACTTTTTCTTTGGCAAAAAAAAAAAACAAAAAAACACAAGAGGCAAACCACCAACTAAAAATGTAAAAAAAAAAACTTTGTGGTTTGAATTAACAATATAGAGTTAAAATACAGTGTCTTAACCATAAATCAAATAAACACAAACAAAAAAGTCCTTCATATTCTCGACTGCTCAGTGGAAAGCCTGGTTCTGTTTGCATGAAAACAGAGATGACTTCCTGGCAATGGTAAAACTTTTTAGACCAGTTAGGGGGAAATTGAATAATTACTCACAGTACACCTGAGCATCTCTCACTGCACGCTAGTAGTGCACTGCGACACACTGGTGGAAAAACACTGCTCTATGCTGCCAGGTTCATCCTACAAAGCTGACATCTTTTGAAGTGTGCTCGATGCTTCTACAATGCTTTACTGTATTTACAAAATGATGATTGACCCTAGTGGAACAGGGAAATGTCATTGGTCATTTGTTTACCACTTGTGCTATGATGAGTGTTTATTGTGATCCAATTACCTCATGTGCTTAGATAGTTGGGGTGTAACAATTCATTTTAACAACAAATCGATCATAATTTGTGGTTGAGGATACAATTAATAGTCAATATTGGAAATAAATACCTGGGTACTGAACAGTGCAGGTGAAGTTTTCCAGATTCCTCGTTATTTCTTGCAAGATAATCAGGTGCAAACTAAATACAGCTGGGATCAAAAGTTTGGACACCCCAGATAAAATGTGCTATAATTGTGCATAAAGAACCCAAGGAAAGATTGAAAAATCTCCTAAAGCAGGGGAGTCAAACTCATTTTTGGTCCAGGGGCCACATTCAACCCGTCTGATCTCTAGTGGGCCAGAACAGCAACACAATGGCAGAATAATCTATGATCAAATTGTCATCTGTAGCTTTGTTTTTGTTTTGTTTTTTTTCCAAGTTAGAAAAAAATGCATTTAAACTACTGTTTTTTGAGCTATTATTAAACATTCATTAACAGAGGCCAATGGATTTAAAATAAAATGCATTTTACAAAAAAGGGCTTTTTCTTAAAAGCCCCTACAAATGATGAAACTTTTCTTTATGGTGAATCTCATGGTGATGCTGAATGTTATAGTCTTTGAGCACTGCGACGTGTTGGTTACATACCAAGAGAGAAAAAAGCCTTTTTATTAAAGTTTCTTGAGCATCATGACACCTTTTTCAAAGACAAATACTACAAAATGTACTTCAAAAGATATTTATTTTTAAACTTTAAGATGGCAATGTAAAGAATATCTCATACTTCAGTATTGATCTTATAATGAAGACAAAATGATCAAATTGAAATTACTATGATTTGTTTTTCCCTTTACAACTAAAAAGGTTATTTCTGTGTCAGATTGGATGGTGGACGTTTGTGTCTGCAGATACATTTCATCCAGTATTCTGCTGTTACTTCTCTTTTTCTAGACTGCTCCTTTCTTTCAGTTACATTTTCCTTCTCATCTTGACCTCTTTCCTTCTCTCTCTTGCTTTCCTTCTTTCTCTCCACTTTTCCCTCCACCTCCAGCTTTTATCATGTCACCATCTGCTAATCCTCATCTCTTTCTGCCTCTTTCAGTTGTAACTTTCTTTTCTCTTCCTTCATCATCTTCTAATAGTCTGTTTAGTTCTTTGAAAGTGGAAGTGTTAGACCAAAGCAGAATACTGCTTTAGTGGTTACAGACTATTCCAGCCACTCAAATGTTGTCAATCCAGTTGATTGAAATGCTCTTTTCTGCTTTCCAAACATTATGGAAAAAGGTGGCGTTTGAGCTGCCGTGGTCCTGTATCTGCAGCCCTCAAATCACTGACTTGAACCGGGACGCTACCTGTTGTTGTGTTACTCATTGGACTCATGTTCACCTCCTCCGTCCGTCTCCTTCTGCTCGCTGTCTACTGCTCTCTTCTCCTCATTCTCTGTCCTATTTAGGTCATATGTAAAGTATAACATGTAATATACATGTAATATACATATAAGAGTATAAAATAAAGTATAAAATTAGATTTATTTGATCATAATAAAGGTAAACATAACAAGAAAATGATTTTTGCTGAATAATTAGCATTATGAGCCAATTAATGAGAAAATGTCTAAATATAAAAATTTTAATGATGAAATAGAATAGATGAGACTCAAATGTTAAACAGTATTAACTGTCTGCTCTCTGAATATTCAGACTTTATTTTTTCATGCAAACACTTTTGTAAATGATAAATATAAAAGGCAAAAATAACAAAAAGTTCTATTCTCCTGAGTAAATCTCTGGAAATGCAAAGAGACATAACAAATCCTTCAATGATGTGGTAGTGAGCATCTAAAGGAAACCAAATGATCTAATCACATGTTGCAATACTCATCAATATTCCGATCTTAAACAATTATCATATTAACGAAAATACGAACTGCAGTCTAAGCATAGAAAATGAGCAACAGCTCCAGAAAATCTGAAAACATTCTAGGAAAAGTTAACAATCAAATAAAAACATTATTGAAATGTTTTGTCTATCTAAATAACAAATGTTCTAAAAACACATATCCTTCTTCTAGGTGACTATACAGAAATTCTGGACCTTTTCTAGTGAGTATATCCCCATGTCATGTAGATACCCAGAGGCGGTTCTGGCAAAAATTACACCCCGGGCGAGCCACACCAGTTAAGCCCCTCAGTGCCGCCCCCATTAAGACCTAAACATAGAGTTCAAATATTTAACAAATACTTATTACATTAAGTACAACTAGAAACTTGTAAATGTTTACAGCTTATAGGAATGTTATAAAAATACTAAAATTAAGAGTAACTCTTATAAGGATAAAATCACAGATGTTTGCTTTAGTTTAAAATGACTTCCATTATAAGATTCAAGAAAACTACGTACAACTAGTGCATCTTAAAGCTTGAAATTTCTTATACATTATTAGGCTGTCATTAAATTACTTAAATGTAAAAAAAAAGCAACTCTAATAAGTATAACATCACACACACCGATATGCTTAATTTAGGTTTAAAAACACAAAATCACTGATCAACCTAAAAAATACCCTATAAACTTGGTCTCTTCGTAGAAACTAAAAACGTGCTACAAATATTTCACAAGGTCATCATGTGTTATGCTATTTTAATGACAGCATGAGAAGGAGTTATTTGAAATTGGTTGGATATTAGTGAATATAAAATTTTATTTAATTAGCTGCATTTAATACACAAATTGAGTTTTAATTTACTAAACTTTAAAGGTACAAGCTAACAATAGCCTTAGCCTAATTCTTTTAAGATTATTGTGCATGTTTAATAATGTAGTCTATGGCTTAAATAATGACACTAACAATGTTCAGTATCATATTTTTGTACTTTTCACATTTCTCTGGTATACTTTTGTCTTTTTCTTTTTATTGTGAGTTAACATCCTCTGACTACCGCTTAGCATCGCATCAGCTCGGCCTCAGACTAAACCAATAATTGTTATATTTTATTTGAGAGATTGGAATTGAGTTTTAAAATTACATTCATGGTGAATGTAATCTGTAATTTGGTGTGATGAATTAAAGTGGTTTGATTTGTAAGTAATTTGAGTTCGAGATAGATGTTTGACTGAAAATGTTCCCAATTACCAGTGTGTGACTAACTAAGACACGGTGAATTGTGCCCCTCCACCCCCTCACCCCTTCATTCTTTGACTTGGTATATTCCACAGTGCATCACAATGAGGTGAGGGTGCCAGTTTAAGTGTCGAGCAGCAGAGGGCGCTGTTTGACATTTTAATTCACCTTCAGATGACAAGAATAGTTGCTGTGCTATTCATACTGAAGAAATGAAATCTAAATAAATAAAGACTTTTGTGTGTCATAATAATTCAGTATTAACCACTATGAAAATTTAGTGTTAAAAGTGATAAGCTTGGTAGATATTGAATACTTAAACAAACGTTTTTTTCATGGTTTAAACTTTGCAGACATTTTTATGATTATGTCAATGAATCATAAGATAGTTTCTCACAGCATACAAGGTTAGTTCACATAGGGAGTATGCTGCTTTGAAACAAAATGTGAGCAGGCGGGAGTGAACGGAAAGCGGATAAGGAGTCCACGAGGAGCAGAGGCACCTGGGAAAGGGAAAAGGCCGACGGTGGGAAAATACATCTCCAGGGAGAAGATCCAACCTCTTATTTTGATCCAACCTTCTTTTTGCATATTGTGTATAAAACTCTGGGTCAAAGGGAAAAAGGATGTCTTCTTCATTCTTCGTGCACGGAGAAGAGCATCCGCTAGATCCTTTCCTAGGGACAGCTGAAGACCCTAAACGCATGTATTAGATATTTTGGTGTCAGGAATAAATCTTTGGTGGAAAAACCGCAAAATCGTTCCAGACCTCGATTTTTGAACACGCACTTAGGCATAATCGGCGAATTATAGCCTACAATACTAAATAAACTGAACCAATTTTTCCTCGTCCATTGCCGCCCCTGGAAAATGCCGCCCTGAGCGACCGCCCACATCACCCATTTCAATAACCGCCACTGTAGGTACCACATTACATTTCCTGGTAAAATGCTAGGCTAATGCTTTTGGTAAAAAAACTGTCATCAGATCACACAGGTGTTCACATAACGTTCACATTTCCAGCGTTTACCTATTTGATGTGTTTGGACAAAGTCTTACAGCCAGCTGCAGCACCAAAACAGAAGAACTGTTCCACCTTTTCTTTTCAAAGACCCGTCGGATGTCCATTTTTTGCTGGAAGTTGGGGCCATAGACATTGGGACTGCCGGGAAAGTTCGGAAGTCGGATTAAACATTGGGAGGGGGGATGTCAGCGAATAAAACACGGAGGAGTTTTTTCCTCTCTGATCAACTCCTCTCTGATTGGTCAGACTGCTGTATTTGTGTTGCATTCACTAAAGCTGGGAAAATACAAAACTACCATTATCATGAACTTTATAAGGCAGTTCTGAGTGGAAAAAACATTTGGGGCTTGAAGATAATTGTTCGTGGCTAGAGCTGGGAATGCCCAGGCCAGGCGATGGCACTGGCTAGAAATATGCTTTTTTTCCCCAACATCCTCATATTTTTTCTCTTTATGACTGGGCTGATTTAAACCATCTGGTGGGCCGCATATGGCCTGAGGGCCGTATGTTTGACAAGGCATCAGTTTACAGATGAGACATTTTTATAATATGTCAAAAAATGAGGCTCATTTACCCTTTCAAATATCTTCCAATAATGGCCGGTCTCTAAAAGACGCAGGCCTCCAATAAAAGCCAGGTCTAACAGATGTTAGTTGTACTAGACACCGGTCTCTAATAGTGGCAGGGCTTCTTTAAGACCCCCCAACCCCCTGATGCATACTCAGTCAGGCAGTGGGTGGGGCCTGGGTTTCTGTGGCTTTCATGGTGTGAGCCAGTGCAGCATGGCTATTCCATTTTGTTTCAAATTTTTGCGGTGGAATATACCAAAGAACATTCTGGTGAGAAATATGAACCTCATTGTGGGATAAATCCTTAACATATCTGACAAGGGCGCAACCAGATGGGTGAAAGAACGGAGACGGCTGCAGAAAGAAAAGGAGCGAACCGATTTCCTGGCGTTTATAGTGGATCAGTTTGTAGTTCTGCTGAACTTCATTCATTTTCTTACCCCACTGGATCCCTTTTGGGGCGGCGAGATACTCTAGACCAGGGGTCCCCAAACTTTTTCTTGTGAGGGCCACATAACTGTTTTCTTCTCGGATGAGGGGCCGGGGTCAGTTTGTCAGCTAACAGCAACAGTTTAACAATCACAGGATGTGCCTAAACATAAACATTTATTGTTTTCCAGAAAGCCACATATAACTACATTTTAATAAACCCTTCCTGTAATCTTCAAAGAAAACATAAAACTGCAACATTTCAAAAATTAAACCAATAAATATGCTGCCCTCTCCCATTAACATCCCTTTTAGACTTTGGAGGCTGCAGCTCCTCACACATTTTAACAGTTTGTGACAACTTCACAAAAGTGATGGGAGTTCTGGCTCTTCTTAGCCATCTGGCTCTTTTAAACTTCTGCACAAAATGAATAACTAATGTAAAAAAAGGTTTTATACATATGCATGCTTTTATTTTTCCTTTCAGATAAAATACACAAAATAAAAGATGAAAAGTAAAAACAATTATTTGCTATTCAACATTTAAAGTGAAACAACACAAAATCCTGCAACAACAGCCCAAAACACTAACATGCAAAACAAAAGAAAAAAATGAAGGTTTGTAATGATGGTAAAGGTTGGTTTTTAGTAATAACAAATGTCTCAGCTTTGTGAAGCTGGTTTCTTCTGTCAGTAATGATCTGTCTGTTCTGGAGCAGGTTGTTCTCAGGTGTCTGTACAGGTTGGTTGTGGAGTCGGTTCTGTTTGAAACTCTTTTCTTTCAGACTCTAAATTCTGTTTCATATTATCATTAACAATAAAAAGGTTTCTTTTTTTCTTCTTTTTCCAGTCTGACTCATTTCTTTACGTTTTGCGTTGATGTTTTTTGTCGTTGTTGAACCTCTAGCTCTCCCTCATGTGCATATCCTTCATGTGCGCTCAGAACGGTAATGAGCTTTGCAAATGTCAAATCCATTCACATTGTAGTTTGATAAAGTTCATTCCACTGTTGTTTTTTCACATCAGAATAATCCAAAGGAACATTATTAGAACATTCTAGCACACTGTATGGTCACATGACTTTGTAAATTCAAAGTGTTTCCACACATTGGACTGGAATGATGGTTGATCAGTTTCTGCTGCATCACATGGGTGTTGTCTGCTGTGATGAACTTGGCTTTTTTTTACGTTATAGTAAAATAAACCCACCGTACTTCAATCCAAATGGTATTTTCCAAGTTTGATTATCCATTGATCTTATTTTGAAACGGTTTTGGAATGGTATAGTTCCATTTGATTTGCTTTGATTAAAAATTTACCTCAGACAAAGTGATTTTAGGAATAAAAATCGACGTATCGATGAAGTTGATTAATCGTTACACCCCCTATTAAATAGAAACAAATAGATAACAAAAACATTGTCCTCACTTTAAACTCAGTTTTTGCAGATGTACAGTAACGATAAAAAAGGCTGTAGAACTTTAAAGCATGTAGTTTTTAAGCTTTTTTTATGAGCCTTTTAGCCCACATTAATCCCATACTTTTTTTTTTTTACATTATTATTGCTTTCTTTTATTTTTTTGAACATTTTAATGACATTTCTTTACATTTTCTCCCCCAAAGTATTTTAATCCCAGAGGAAAATATTTGGTCTCTTGCATCGCTTTTCAATATTTAACTAAATATTTCAGTTGTTAGTTCTTCCAAAGGTTAAAAATAATTTACAACCTTACAATGTCTTCTCTGCTGAAAGAGATTAGAAACTCATAAATACGTCCTCTTAGTTTTTGATTAAGCTCTGGTCATATATTTGAGTCAAATACTTTTTATTAGTTTTTTTTAAAAAGAACAATTTACTCCCCTGCGACAGACTGGCGACCAGTCCAGGGGTGTACCCTGCCTTCGCCCATGAGTAGCCGGGTTAGGCTCCGGCAACCCCGTGACCCCGAAAGGGATAAAGCGGATTGGAAAATGAATGAATGAATGAACAATTTACTTTTTTAAGACTGAAGTGGGATGCACAGTGGCATTATGGTTAGCGCTCTGTCCTAACAGCAAGAAGGCCTTGGTTCAAATTTTTAGATGGAGTTTGCATGCTCTCTGGTGCATGTGTGGGTTTTCTCTGGGCACTCCGGCTGCCTTCCACAGTCCAAAAACATGCTTCATAGGTTAGTGTGTGAAAGTGATTGCCTGCCCTGCAACAGTATGGCGACCTGTCCGGGGTGTAACCCCATCTTCATCCAAAAGTAGCCAGGGCAGGCTCCGGCTTCTCTGTGACCCCGAAAGTCACGCAGTGGGTAAAGAAAATGGATGGAGGGAAGACTGAAGTCAACGGAGCAAATGCATGAGGTTTGTGTGATCGTGTTAAGTTTTAGGATACATTTATTTGCATTGTATTTATTTGTTTTTAATCAAGTCCATTCCATAACACAATCCAAATGCAAACAGTTTTTTTGATCTATAAAAACACTAAAATGAACTAAACTGTCTTCATTTATTTTCTGCTTATTCATTTTTGATCAGGAAGACATTTAGTTTGTTCTCAGTTGTTTGCCAACGCTTCTTTCTGCTGAATGGAATTGTTTCTATAAATCTCTTTCTGCATCAAAACAACATAAAAGGGACATCTTTATCTTTGCCTCGGTAGATTTAAAAATGAAATGTGACATTTTCTTATCTTGCTGGCGAGGTAAAAGGTGAAACTGAGTGTTTTAATGCTTTGACGTTTCTAGCTTTAGCTTGAGCGTCCTCCCTCAGAGAGGTTCGTGTAAACGGCAGTTGTGTTCGTGGACCTGTGGAAGCGGAGGCAAGAACCACAGCAGAGCAGCTGTCGCTGTACAAGGAGAGGACATTTATTGAAGAACTCCCAACATCACAGATGTGTGTCATCAGGCTGAAGTCGTCTCTTTACAGGTTTCAGTGATCCAAAGTGAACGCATTCACTCACATGCATGTCACACACCTGTGCACACACGTGCTCAGCTAAACATTCAAACTCACAGTCACACACAAGCGGACAGTCTTACAGATGTTCACAGTCCTGATACGTAAAAAATTGAAATACAAATAATACCACAATAAAAACATTGTATTTATTTTTTAAGAAATTCTTACAGTATATCTATGTTATCTATTCTGTAGAAAGACAACTAAGCTTTGATAAGTGAACATTATTTTTGTCCTTCTCTAAAATGATCACTAAGATATCGTTATCATGAAAATTATTAGAGTATATATCTTTTTAGTCTATGGTTTCTCAAGCAAATCCTGCCTCCTGACCTTTATTCACAGGATGTTTCTGAACAACCTGCACATGTAAAAGGCCTCCGCTGGCCGTGGAGCGCCGACGCTGCATTCGTCACCACCTTCACCGCATTGACCACCATCTACAGTCATCAGGGTCAACTGGACTCCCAAAAAGGGACACTCCTGCTCATTCTTTGCATACCTAATAAATATAAAAGTTTGATGTGTAACTATGCAGTGTACAATCCTGACTCTTGCCTAACAGATAACAGCCCAGATGCTAAGAAATGTTCAGCGTTGTGCGAAAAACATTTCAACATGGAGCTTTTTACAGTCAAACCCTCCAGTGTATTGCCTCAAACTTGCAGTTCATAACATTTAAAGACAGATAAAGCAAGTATTCCCTCATGCAAATATTACAACTAAATAAACAGCAACAAATGACAGAAAAAGGTTTCACTTTCCAACCAGAAAAAGGGTCTCAAAGAAAATCAAAAACAGATTCCATTGGGTGCAGTGCTATTTGATGAAGCACCAGAGCGCAGCAGTGTGCACGTGCACACAGAGTCACCACCAGGTAGGTGTGCCAATCACTCCATTTATTAGCGTCCCTTTTTAGTCTGTAAACAAGTGTGCAAAGTTCAAATGAAATGCAACAGTGTGCAGCTATTAGTAGGAGTCACATACATTACTCCGTGTAGCCAATGCTGATGCCACTGGTGAAATATAAACCACTAATTGCGCTTCCAGTGCTGACAGACACATGGCTCCAGCAAATATTTGATCTGTAAAGCAGCGCTGTTATACCAAACACTCACGTTTGAAATTGCGTTTTTTTTTTAATCATTATTGGATAAACTGAGATTTCATTTTGAGCAGATTACAGATTAAAGCACACTATGAACTGTCCCGTAATGAGACCACCAGTTATATGACGATAGGAGACAAATGTTTCATCTTACTTCTCAATGCCTCTTTAGATTTAGGCAGGTCTCTCAGCTCTACAAGCCACACTTTGATTTTCTTGTTTTTTAACATAGTTCGTCCCTCAGAAATGGTAAATATTTAAAACAACATGAAAAGGAAGTTGGTAAATTAATACAATTAAATCTCTAAGCTACTCTATGACCACATTTTTAAAATGATATTTATATATATTTCCGTCTCGCTCAAGCAGCAGTTGTTAAAGCCTTTCCTCGTGTTCTAGAAGACACAAAGAGTCATGAACCATGCCCTGCCAGCTATTGTTTTGTGACTCGCACCGCCAGGTGAAGGATTGGATTTGCCTGTGAGGAAAAACACTGACTCTAATGAAAAACCTCCCAAAATACAGAAACAATCGTGGTTGAAGATAAATGAAAATGCAGCTAGTTTTGTCAACATTTTCAACCAAATGCTGCTTGTAATGTTCTTCAGCAATTGTTCAGTTTTTAGCAGACGTCCCTTTTAAGGAACTTTCATCTAAACCGTTTGCCTGTCGGTTCTGTCGTGAGTATAAATCTTGTCATTTATTAGACCTAATCAAAGTTTCCCAGACGAATCAAACAAACATGAGCGAGTGTTCTTGTTCTGAGGGTTTTGAGGGGCTGCTCACACCAGACTGTACCCAGGTCTCTTCACCCTCAGTGTGGTTGGCTTGGCAGCTGTTATCACCTCTGCACTCGGTGCTGCGGTGATCCCCGGTGATCTGGTGATCCAGATCCCACTTCAGTGGATTCTGGCATGGAACAGATCCTTTCTGACAGCTTAATGAACTGGGGTATGACTCTTAAAATGTCCTTTCACATCATGAGTCTCGTGTTAGTCGCTCTAACTGGTTCAGGTTAAAACCATAATGCAAACATTTTGCTCTACAAGACAGACCATAGCGGAAAATAGAAACACACTTTTTCGCTTAAAATAAAAAACGTATTTTTTCTTCCAACTTTCCCTCAAACCCGTCTTCATTAATTTGCTAGCCAATGGTAAACAACTGGAAAGAGGGCACAGTGCCACCTACTGTTTGGGGGTGAAACAGCAGCATCTGTGCTGGGGTGCAGATGGTCAGTGTGGACAGAGAGAACCAGGAGAACTATTGTCCTGTAGTTCAGATCAGACTGAGTGGAGGGAGCAGGTCTGAGTTAACATATACACAATGGCCCACTTCTGCTGTTTTCTTTACGTTCAATACATGCACGTGGTAAAAGAGTTTGTAAATCAGGGAAAGTCAAGTTTCAGACAGTAAAGTCTCTGCTCTTTAGGAAATGAATAAGTGGATAGCTTGCACCAAGAACCAGACTTCAAGGAGTATCCATGAAGGTGGATCCGTGAACACTTAGCTTTGGCTGATCAGCCCCACATGCACACTACGATACTCAGCTCAGTGCAGAACCATCAACTTAACTGTGGCTTAAAAACTGTATAAAAAGCCTTTAAAAGGGAAGCCGGGAGCAACTGGTTTGTGTGTTCAGCAGGTGGACTGAGCCTCCTGGCTCGTGTTTGTCACAGCAGCCACGCTGCAGGGGTCTCAGTGAAACGGGTCATCTTCTGTTTTCCTCTCATGATTGTCAACTGTCATGTGACGCAGCCAAATGTGTGAGAACCTCAAGAAATGAAGCCAGGTCTGATGAAACTGCAGAGAAACGTGTGTACTTTTTGTTGCTGCTACTTTGAAAAGTTTGCACCAGTCTGAACACCACCGCAAAACCATGTCTGAGAGTCACTGATGTGCTACACAAGAACGTCTCCACAACCCCTCCTACTGGATACCGGAGTGGGGCGGGATCAGCCCGTGCAGATGTCCACGACAGGACATGGAGACCCGAGACCCTCAATGTCCAATACACCTGGAGGGCTTCTGAGTTCCTCTCCTCTGCAGCTTCAGTCCATTCAGCAGCCTTGTTTGTCCTTGGGAACACACACATTTACACACACACACACACATACACGCGTCCTCCTGTCGGCCTCGGCGAGGAGGGCGAGGCTTGCGGGGTCAAGGGGAGGAGCAGGTTACCAGTTCATCATGGAGCTTCTGTTGAGGGTCATGAAGAAGACCTGACTGCTGCCTCCAGATCGCACAGAGGCGAAGAAAACCTACAGAAAGACAGAAACAGACAGAGCAACATCAGGACCACACCGGCGGTTGAAAACCTACCCTGAGCTGACCCAGCTCCTCCCACTGAGCATGACCTCATCATCTGCTTTAAGAAAAAAATGAGTTTCCAAAATATTTTATGTGAAGTTCCAATTTGAAGACCTCCATCTGATGATGGAGAACATGTACAAATAAACTAGGAATATAAATGCATTTCTGCGTATGTTTTTATTCAAATCATTGTGAATCAGGAGCAGACAAAAAAATACAGTTTGAAAAAAGCTTGTAGTTCAAAACCAAACTGAAACAGTGAGTCAAATCTAGAATAGATGGACAGTCAGCCTGCATCTGGTTTGGCTTTTACATTCAAACTCAAAGACTTATGTTTATGTTATAGGGGTTATTCTGATGTGGAAAAACAACAGTGGAATGAACTTTATCAAACTCAAATGTGAATGGATTTGACATTCATTCTTGTTTACTTGTTTGTTTGTACACATATTTATTTACACTTAATTTTCTTGAAGAAACACAAGAATTGAAAAACTTCACTGTTCAGTGGCAGGTATTTATCTCTGAGTCACACTGTTGAAGTTCTGGATAGAGATGTTCTGATCCATTTTAGGTCAGTGAATCAGATCATTTTAAATGAACCAATATTCACTGAATCGGATCAGAAACCACTAATTATGATATGAATCCAGTCATTGTTAAAATGAATAAAATGATCCATGAAAACAGATGACGTAGCACATTTTGTTTGTCAAAGTGAAGACTTTTTTGGCTGTTTTTGCTGTGAAAGTTCTAAAACCAGATGTGTGTTGAGACCAAAGGGTCCAGCTCATGTCCAGAACCAGACGGCCTCACCTTGTCGTTTCTTTCTGTCAGGAACTTCAATCGCTGAGCTCGCTTGTGCATGAAAACTCCGTCAAGGTGTCCTGTCTCTACAGAGCGGATCTCGATGGCTTTTTCTCCCCAGCCCATGATCTGGTTGGAGTGGATGTAGGCTGCAGGGACAAGCAGGGGGGACAGGCCCTCCGTTACAGACAGGAGATGGAACAAAAGCTTCAAAACGAGTGGCTGCACTTTCCCTTCCTTCCTCAGGATGGTGTGAAACAGAAAGCAAAGCCAATAAACTTCACTATGCAGCCACTAGAGGGCCTCGTTAGAAAACTCTCCTCCCTTTCATGTCACAGTGTGCAGTTTAACTTTGGTTCCTACCCTTTTCTTTCTTCTTTTGGTAAGATTGCATAAATCCTTTTTTCTTACGTTTTTATGGAAGCGTTTTGCATTAAATAAAAAAGTGTGATCTTTATTCTCATTTTTTCAGGTTTAGAAAAACGCATAGACAAAATCTGTAATTGTTTCGTTGATGTGCTATGAACTTTGGGACCGCAGCTGTTGTAGCCCTACAAACATTGGAGTAAAAATTGAAAATTGTTTTCAAAGAAAAAAACTGAAGAAAAATGATTTAATTGAAAAATGAGACATATCTGGAAAAGCAAATAATTACATTAAAAACCATCAAAACAAAATTTCACTAAAACCAGACTGCACACAATGAGAGCGTCCAGCAGATCATCAGCAGACTTTGCTGCTTTAGTGCCCAATGTTGTCGTCAGGATCGACTCCCAAACATAAACAGTTGACACTGGTAAATATTTAGCACGCCCCTGTTTGCTCTGTAATGTTTGTGGATAAAAGAGAAAGGGAAGAACAAACCAGACCGGTGATATCTGGTGATACACACAAACTAAACAGATACAGATCATATCGGTGTATTGACACATTTTGGCTTTTCAACTTTTAACTGCAGGTCATCTTACAGTTTTCATGAGCATATCAGACCTTCCAGGATTTCGCAGCAGATGTTTATGATTGTGCGGCCTAAAACGTCGGATTTTGCGGTAGCTTTTGTGAAAAGTTGCAACAAAAGTTGCACAGTTTTTTATGTTATTTTTTTAAAAGCACCTCAAAAATTTAAATTTTGAATAAGAAACACCAGTATTTTTTTATCTGTATGCAATGTGCTTCCATTTGTTTATAATAATGGTCTTTGTACTTTAGTCGTAGCTTTAATGTCTAGGATCAATGAAGTTTATTTAGATGTAATCCATCATGATGGCGTTGATCTTAACTTCCTAAAAACACAGCAGAGTCTGCTTCAATCTGAATTTATTTGACGAAAAAACATTCCAGATGGAATAGATCTGACATGTTTTTCTTCTCATCACCCTTAACCTGCTGTATTTCTTTAGAAAAGCCTCTCCAACAGGTGAGAAGAAGGTCCTGGTTTTAGTGAAGGTCTACCAGCCTTCTGATTGGTTGACGTACGTACCCACAGAGGTGGGCATCTCCCCCCACTGCAGCACCACGTCTTTAGTAATGCGTCCGTAGGTGTTGACGTAGACACCTTCATCCTCGTAGCACAGCAGCATTTCCATGCCATCCGTCTTGGGCAGAACCACGATGGCGTGTGGGGTCACCTGACCCTGAATCTGCCAGGAAGACACATGAAAAGTGGCAGAGAGCAGGAGCTACTGGACGCTCTACAAACACCCATTGATTCCTAAAGTAGAAGCTGCTGCAACATTTAGAAACCGTTTCCTCCGCCACTCAGTCCCCATGGAAACAGACACGAGCACAGTGTGATTCACGACTGCCAAAAGCGATGTGAGGCGGTTGCCGTGGTTACTGTTTCCTTCCCCCCCATCCATCAGACTGTGACCAGACTGGGGTTAAAAGAGGACACTGACTCTCCTGCTCCATCACTCATTCATCAGATTAAACCCTTCATTTGTTCACTTCTTTGTTCTCTCAGCCTCACTCACTAATTACTGAATAAAAATGTTCATTTTCTAGTTCACTAACCTCTATGCATGCTGAATGACCGTGAAAACTTAAAAAACAAGAACAGCAATTAAGAGACTGATGAAGCTACTTGGATGAGGGGTGAAACATTTGGAGAAAAGAAGACTTTAGTCCAGACCTATCGTCACCACGTCACTTGGATGAACAAGAATCTTCATCAACAGTGGGTGCTGCAGGCCAAAGAGTGGTGACATGACCTTATTAGCTACTGTTAGCTGCACTCGTGTCCAGACACATTCCCATGTGTTCGCCTTTCACCAATCTCAGCTGCTGTAAACCGTGTCCTTCTAGCCAATGTGGTCGCACCGGACATTTCCTGCCGTGGCTGTATGGCGGGCGGGACACAGCGCTGTATGAAGCAGTCGTCTACTATTCTGCAGTGCTGTCACAAATTACATAAAAAATAAGACAGGAAGTCACCCCAAAACCTAAAATGAAACACTTTGCCACTTCCTTTTGGTGAAATTATGACCCCACACATTTTGGTGGATGGACAGCTGTAAGAAACCGCTGTGCTTCTCTAACAAACCCAACAAACCCCCCCACCACACGATAGGTCAGTAGGCCAGCAGAGACTCTGCTGAAAGCAGTTTTCTAACGTCAGGATGCAATACAATCATAACCACAACAGCCAAAACGCCTCACAATTTCCATCTTCTTTTAAAAAATCTGAATGTGATTAACCAGGAGCAGCAAATGGACCTCAGTGAACCAGAACCAACAGGACCGAGAGCTGAACAGAAACAAAAACTGAAAATCAGAGCTTCAGAGTTCTGCAATACTTAGCGAAGCACTTCCTCATTCAAAAAACTTGATTTAGAACCGTAAAGAACTCATATTTTGACACTTCCTTACATGAGAGGGGACATAGATGTCGTAGGGGTTTCCAGAGTCCACATCAATGACATGGAAGCCAACGGTGGAGCCGTAAATGACCTTCAACCTTTGACCCTCCTCCACAGTCAGGTCCACCAGCAGGGGGCGATGTTGCAATTCTGTGAAAGACTGAAAGAGATTCAGGGGATTTTGAGTTGACAGCTTTAATGTTCATGTCTGCTTAAAAAAAGGTTTGAAATATTACCAACATGTAGATTTGTAATCTCTGTCCTCATTTAAGCCTGATTTGTTCTTACTACCTAAAATGCCAACATTCACATTTAGCAGTGAAATTTTATTACATATTAACGTTAATTATTAACAAACATTTCTGAAAACATTCAGATTGATTCATTTGGATCACATGGTTTGAATTTCCTCTCATTCTGATCACTGCTGCGGTTCATCTGTCATTTGTTTCCTAGATCTGCGATGATCTAGATGAGTTGAGAATGTTTGAAAGGGTTTTCAAAAGCACTCAAAACTAAAGCCTTGTTTTCTTTCATGACTTCTTCCTCCATCGAGACTGTAACTCGAGTCCAATCGCTTCTGAGCTCCTGTTACCTTGAAGGCCATGAACTTGTGATAAGGTTTGGGGGCCCAAGCGTAGATTTCAACAGAGTTTTTCAAAGCAATCACCAAGAATTTGATCCTCTCATATTTCACTGCAGGAAAAAACCAAAGTCAGACGTTACAGAGGGATAGTGCATTAGAGCCGCTCCGGCTTCCAGACGTGTTTGCTAAAAAACAACAGAGAAAAGGCTTTTCGTACCAACTTTATAGTGCACAGAGCCCTCCAGTTCCCCAACCGTGATCCAGCCCTGTTTCTTCTCCACTTCAGGGTCGTTATGTAATATCCTGTTCCTCAACCACGACAGGTAATAAACTCGCAGCTTGTTCTTCTTCCCTGGTTTGCAGGAAACATGAGTTATTCATCTTTCTGCAGCGTTGTATCACATCCAACAGTTCTGCTGCAGAGCCCTCATGTATTTCTGAAAAGTAAGACTTTCAGCTTTAAGTTTTTCAAACGATACTGGAGGACCAGATAATGAAGGACTTTTATTTTGCTGTTTGGTTCCCTGGAATGTGAAACAGCATTCACACAAAATTCCAGACAGTTGAAAATGTCCATGATTTCAGATCAGTTCAACTCCGCCTGTCACATGATGACATCAGAGTAGGACGCACAGCGTCTAGGCGTTATGTGTTCAAATCGTTAACTGCAAATGAGAACTGGAATGAGTGATTGTGACATCATCCATAGAAAATGGTTAACTTATGGTTCCAACCAAATGAAGTAATTTTGGATGCAACTTTTTTGCCGCCATGTTGGAGCCAGACGACATCAGTAAGCGGTGATTGTCCCGAGTCGCTCTGAGTCAACGTTTCTTGTGTACAGTTCTCATGTACAGTCAGTGGTTGAAAATGAACCTTCGGGGCATCAGACTGTGTAAGGGGGGAGAGGAAGGTGTGACATGTGTCACACCCTTGCCTTCCCCAGATTTAATACGATTCAGGTCGTAATGCCATTTCATTCAGATTTTTTATCTAAATTAGATGGTTATGGCAACATTTCCTGTTCATTGTGAATTTCTCAACATTTCACATGTTTAATAAAACACGTACAAATATGAAAAATGTACATTAGTGATGAGAGTTGGTGTGCAGACACCAGTGGTGGTGCAGACATTTCCTCAAGTAAGAAATCAGCTGGTTTTGAGTTGATGCTTTTGTTCCTCCTTAAATGTTTTGCAAAGTAATGATTTGTATTCCCTGTGACATTAGGCAGGACCAGCAGCTGCTTTGCTCACCTGAGATGGTGACCAGGACGTTGAGTCCTTCCAGGACGTCCATCTGCTGGAAGCGCCTTCGATTAATCAGGTTGTAAACTTTGCCCTGACCGCTTCGATCCAGCAGCATCAGGCCGTTCTCCGTCCCCACCAGCAGGTTGACTCCTACCAACAGCAGACGGCAGGCGTTTAAAAGGTGGCGTGAGCGCAGACCTGCTGTGTGGCGGGCGTCGTCTCACCCCAGAGAGCGGCGCAGAGAATCTCAGAGTTGAAGCGTTTCTTGTATTTTCGGATCTCCGGCGTGTCGCTGTGCGGCCGGATGTTGGTGGGGTTGACGTTGACCACAGAAATCTTGCGGGCCTCATTGAGCCGGGCCTGCTCCTGCTCCTGCTTCAGCAGCTCATCAGCAAACAGAGCTGCAGGGAAACACACAGAAAAACGCTTTAGCTAAAGACAGAGATATAAAAGCTCAGCTTTTTGTTCTAAGAAAAGGCTGTGCGTGTGAACAGAACCAGAAATGTTTTTTAAACTATGTAATTTCACTTTTTTCATTTTTTAACATACAAAAAAACAGTGAAAATACAACAATAATCAAATTTGTGTTAAATAGAAGTTGAATTAGTGATAAAATCCTTTTTCCTCCTTTTTATTTTTAGGCAGACACTGCAGATTTATTTAGACATTTACTACTTTATTGTTGATCTAGTACTTTCTTAAATCTTAGTCTGTATTGTTTCTTTCTTCTGTCAAAGCAGCAGCAAGCGCGCTGCTGGCTCCTCCCACATTCCCAGCTGACATGGCGGCCTTGAGGCGTGCTATGATGCTGGACTTTGGGTGAACTTCACTGCTTTGTGGACAGATAACCAGACCTGGATCCAACCTGAAATAGGCAGTGTGGGCATGCAGGCTGGTAGAACCTGGGCTGAGCAGCTTATAAATGATGCAGTTTTATATTTGCACCATGTCTTAAATATGTAATAGATGCTAAATGAAGGTTGAAGGCAAAAGGTGGAAACCCCTTCTGCACCGGGCTAAGCCGGGTTTGGAAGTGAGAGAAGTGATGAAGCAACATTTCCTTCTGGTTCCAAAAGGCCTCTTTCTTTTTTGTCTGCAGTCTGATAATAATAATGACTACGGTATGCAAAGTGATGTGAGGATTTGACTACCTTAACTGACTTTTGGAAGTTCCAAACACTGAAAAAGACCTGAGGAAGAAGTGTGGAACAGTTTTTTTAGATGTCACTGAAATGATTGACACTGAGCCTGAGGATGATCCTACAATGAAATACTGGAGATGGTTTCAACGTCACCCTGGTTGACTGGGTCTGTGAGTGTGAATGATCAGCATTGAGGCGTTAAAGGGGGGGGCAGTCAAACAGGAAGTGTACCTGCAGCAGAGCTTTTCTCGTCATCCTCTGTTGGAGAAGTGCCGTACACCCTGGGATCAACAAACGCCGTGAAGGAAGCCTTGGAGCCTCCGCCGCTCCCCATCCCGTACTGCAGATCACAAGCACACAGGTCACGCACCGGCACATGTTTACTGTTTGCAAAAACACACAAGGGTTGAGTTTTCCCGCTGGGTCATGGGTTCAGGAACGAGTGCAGGGTTTTCTGGATCGCATGAAGGAGAGCAGAAGCAGGAAGGATGAAAAGCTGGGAGGATGTTGTACTTTCTGTCTCAATGGGGAACAGAACAAATCAATGCTTCAGTTTAAGCAGAGGTTCAATGCCTTGAGAGGCTGCTGATTGTTCAGCAGGTGAACAGGGCGAGCAGGGTGAGCAGGGTGACGGTCTGTCAGGGTCAGGCGGAGAAAGCTTTTTTAGGGCCAGAATCTGCTCCACCTACTTGGGCCCCTGAAGCCTCGCCAGGAGACACCAGAGGAGAAGTGCTTTGCTGCACCAAATCTGGAAGACTGGTGTTGCAGAGGAATAGATTAGCGTTGCCAGGGAAACCATTGCTGGCAGCAGAGCTCCGCCTCCGCCCCCTATGCTTCTGAAAACAGAAAGAAAGGGGCGGGCCGCTGTGCAGTAACGCTTTGATTGACAGTATCCTGCTGGTCGAGGTGTTTTTTTCTCATGAGTTCACACAAATATAAAATCATTCTTAGTCATGTGTTTTAGAAAAAACAGAAAATAGATCAACTATAGAGGTGGAAAAGGCTTGAGCTATTTCTATAAGCAAAGCTCCAAGATCAAAGAATAACACATGCAATGGAAAGGAATTGATCAAATCTACATTTTTCATCTAGGTGATGATCAGGACTAGGGACGGTCTTTTGCTAGAATAAAGAGCATTGTTTTAATTAAAAAAGACAAAAATATGAATAATTTCAATTTCCAAACTGTTTTAAGTCATTATTTCTACATGCACTTCAGTGATTTACTCTGAATTACTTTACATTATTATTAATGCATTTTATTGAAAATCTCCTTTCTTAATGTCACCATTTAAGTACCGTCTACTTTACAAATGCACACAAACCAGGTAATTTTGGGATGAAAAAAGCAACTCCAGTTACAAGGAGCAGTGACTGCTCTAGATTCATCTCTATTTAAATAGAAATAAAAGTGTGGAAACAACTTAAACATCAATTATTTAACAAGGCTACAAATTGTTGAATTCCAATTAACTTAATTAAAGTTCAAATGAATTAAAATCTTTTGGCTTATGGTTAGTATTAGATCTCAGCATATTTGAGGTAACAGAAAGAATGGATTTTACACTAGTGTTTACCTTTGACCAGCCTAAAGCATGAACACACGCCTGGACCTTCAGTTTGATTTAAGCTGGCCACATTTGTGTTTCAGTGAAGTTGACCCATAATAACAGGAACTCTTTAAACTGTTATCCTGACAACAGTCAACATTTGAACTGAATGCACTCATGTTATTGTGTCATTAGACTCCTTGAAAAGATAAAAAGAAGATTCTCTTGACATTGGCTGATTTCCTCTATTATCCATCTGCAGTAAGTGCAGGAGACCTAAAACTATGTTAAAGACCCACTCTGATGGAAACTGTGTTTTTAGTGTTTTAATCCTATTCTTGTGGTATTTTTCTCTTATTAGAGGACATTTATATTAAAAAAACGGTAAAATTACAATTGAATTTCTGAGTATTTCATCATTCAAAATGTTGTGAATCAGGAGCAAAAAAAATGCCATTTAAAAAAGATTGTATTTGTGACACAGACAATATGCTGGGCTGGCCACAAGCTCCCTGCTCCGCTCCATTCTGATACATCCCGTTGCAGAAAAATAGATCTACGTACGCCTTTGTTTTCCTTGTCTGAGCTGGAATCTGGATCAAAACTGTACAGCTGGATAGCTACGACATTGCTCACCATTTTTGTTGCAGCGTTAATGTTGGGTTGGGTCTGTGATGGGCTGTGTGCTAGTGGGAGAGCCTGTGAACTAAGTGCTCTTGGCATCAAAGAAGGGAAAGGGGGCGGAGTTGCTTTGTACTAACAGTCCTCCCACAACTCAGAGGTAAATCTCTAATGAACAAGAAAACCATACAAGTATTCAGATTTTGGCCAAAACAGCGTAATCATAATTAAAAGACCACTGGGAACGCTTTGAAAATAGTTTAAAGATGATCAGAGTGGATCTTTAACAGCATAAACAGGCATAACATCACATAAACCCTCCAGGTTTGTTCTTCCTTCACACAGCCCAGAAGATGAAAGATGAATCTGTGCAGCGGAGGATCAGGAAATAAAGCTTGGAAATGTCCGTCACCTCTCGCATCATCAGGGTGCTGTCCTGGGATCTATCTCCATACGAGTCTCCATGGGTGTCGTTGTGACCTTCCGTGACCCCGAAGGACTCGTTTGTGCTCTGACTGGCAGGAGGCCTGAAAGACAGAAATAAGCTGTTTTCTTCTTTGTTCCTCACCAGAGAATCCCTGGGAAGCCTGTGAAGCAGGTCAATTCTGGACTTTGATCCGACAGCATCACACCAATCCTGGCTTCCTTTTATGGCTGCTTTTGCATTTTGAAGAGGATTTTAAAGTTTTTTTTTAAGTGTGCATGCTTCACTATTTAAACACTCGTCAATAATCTGCAATAATCAGTTTTTAAAAGAACATCCTAAACCCATTTATAAAGGCAGACCTTTGATCCAGCAGGAGACCTTGGTCACGTGCACCTGAACAGGGTTGACCTGCACAGGCGCTGTGGGGTTTCGGACTGTCCAGACCGTGGAGGGAAGCAGAGAGGAAAGGTTGCATCTGAAGGGGAGAGCAGGTGTGTCTGCAGTTCCTTGATACTAGAATGGCCACCTCAAGGGCATCATAAAAAAGGACTACGTGCAAATACTGCAAGCACAGGGTGTGCACGTCCCTCTATGACACCTGCAGGATGACCACACAAACTACTTGTCTCATTTTCTCATTTCTATGCTAACAGGCTGCACTCAAGGAGCATGTCCGTATCATGTGAACACCACTGACTGGCCCGGGTGGGTTGAAAAATGAAAAATCCGTACGGCACGTTTGCGTCTCGCCTACTTCACCCTACTTACCCCTGTGTGCTGCATAGGTGATGCATGACCGGTTGCCCGCAGCATGCCCGTAGGAAAAATGTGCATGAACATTTTCACCCTGTGTGCCCCTGTAGGTACCAGATCTACTCGGCCTGTCAAAACGACTCGGGGTCCTGCGACTGATGATGACGTCACACTATTTGATTGGCTGTTAAGTTGGCACGATGACGTGTAAGATAGCTATTGGCCCAGACAAAAAGATAACGATGATCAGGATAGTCGTAGCTTGCCGTTATTCGTGAGAAACATGGATGACTTGTACATCAAAATTTCCCACTACATTGCACAAGGGACTTCTCATAGCCTCACCCTCACTTCAGAGAATAATTTGTTTTTTAATTCTTTCAACATGTTTTAAAAGAGAAATATAAACTTTGCAATCATAACTGTTAAATCTGATGAGGTTCTGTAATTCCAAAGTGTGGAATTTGATGAATGCTTAGGACTGTAGGCCACTGCTTTTGATTATAGTTATAAATATGACAATGTTTTTTTGTGATATAACAAAAAAGTAAAACTGACATTTGGGCCAATTAAACCAGACTGTACACCATAAATAAATATTGTTCTTCATACAGTCAAACATTTACTCACATTGGAAAAATAAGTTTATGTTGCCAATGGGTCTCCCTTTAATACATTAACAGAACATATCTGTTCTGTTAATGTATGAAAGTACAGTTTACATTTAGTGTAACAATTAATAATGTCAGACACAACAAACAATTATGTCAGACACACCTTAAAATTAAAAATGCCATTATTAGTTATGAGTAAAAACAACTTTAGGTTACAAAAGGAAACGTAAAAAGAAAACAACAATATAATGAGCCAGAGAACATCTCAATGCTACATAGTTGTCCAAGTGGTGTTACCGTAGTGTGACGACATCATTAGTCGAAGGACCCCGAGCCGTTCTGACAGGCCGAGTAGATCTGGAACCTACACCCCGTACAGATTTGCACGTTTTCTTCTCACAGACAATCCATATCCACTAATAAGGGCATTTGGGACTGAGGCGGGAGTTTGCTGCTAAAGTGGTTTCTTTTTCTGTTCCAGTGGTACTGACCTGACCTGCCACCTAGCTTTCATCTAACATAACTGACATGGAGACTCCACTGGATGTAAAGTTCAGTTTGGGTTTGTTCTGGGTTTCCTAATCCATGCTTCAGTTTTCTGAGAATGTTTCATCTGTTCTTCTGAAACATCCCTCAGAGACATAAAAGCAGAACAAACCTACAAACCGACTGTATATGAGAACCGGAATGATAGACCCCTCCCATTGGGGGTGGGGGGGGGGGGGGGGGGGGGTCCTGCTGGTTCCAGGAAGCCAACATTCCAAAGACTTGTATAGAGAAATGAACAGCTATTACTCAATCATTATTTTCATCAGAATACCTGATATCTTTTTTTTAAATTACCATGTTCCTAATAATCCTACATTTTTGTGATATTTTTTGTAGTTTAAGTTGTTCAGTTTATAAATTGACCAATGATAAGTAGGTGGTCTCACATCCAACATTCCAAACGTTTGACTGATTTCATGTAGGATTTCAATTGGAAGGGGTGTGGACTTCCAACAAGCTTAATCCTGATTGGTGAGAATGGTTGCCATAGAAACAATAGCTCAAAATGACTCGGAACAATCACTGCTTACTGATGATGTCTGGCGACAACATGGCGAGGTCCATACTGTGAATAAATGGCAACTGAAGTGACTTGATTTAGTCTTAACAGGAAGTAAGCCATTTCCTATGGGTGACGTCACACTCACTCAGTCCAGTTCTCAGATATAGTCAATGTTCTGAACTGAGACTCCAGCAAATCAACCAAACCAAACATTTTCTTGAAGGTTAACAGGAAACAGAAATGAAGCTTCTCACATGATGCGCGGTATGTCACTGACGGCCACAGTCCCATCGTTAGCTCCGCCCTCTCCCTCCTCATCCTCACTGCTGTGGGACTCTTCACTGGACGAGGAGTAGTCTGTCACCTTGGCGGGTGGGCGGCTGGTCTCCTCCCCCTGCCGCAGTTCTCTCAGCTCTTTAGCCAGAGCTGTGAGGTCCTGGAGGGCGAGAATTGAACCGTCACACCAAGACTTGTTTTGATTTCTGCTTGGTTTTTCAGATTCACTGGGATTCTGTGAAGAATTAACATGTTTGCTTCTCTCAAACAAATGTTTTGTATTTATCCTTCCATCAACACTGCATATGAAGCTGCCGTTGTTCCTGACTGCGGGTCAGACGTCAGAACAGATCTTCATTTTCATGAAGATCCCAGAAACAAACTGTGGCTGATTAGTTTATTTCTCAACAAACAACGCTCAAACAGACCATGCAGGAGGTTTGTACGTTTCATTCAGTTTCAGCCAGATCACTTCATTTCCATTGGGGGGAGTATCGAGCAGGAGGAGCGTGAACTACAGCATGCCTCAGGGTTTCAGGTTTAACAGACTCCAGACAGCCTCGGTGCATCAGCAGCCACAGAGAAAAGGACAGAAACGCTCAGATGGAATGTCCCGTCACCACACTGCTGCAGAATCTGCAACCACACGCTTCTGCTACACGTGTTCTGAAAGCGACTCCAGAGGAACCCTCAAATACATCCTGATCATTCACAGAGGAGCTTTGAGGGAGCGAGACACCACAAACCGCTGTTTCCTACGCTGTGTTCACACCGAACGCGCGTCAAATTGGCTGCTCAGCGCTTGTCCAAAAACGTGTCCATAAACCTGGTGCTCCAGATGCGTGGAGCTACTGCCAAAAGTTTTTAATTTCATCACTGCATGGAAGCATTGACTGTTTATGTCATTTACAATGCATAAAAGACATGGATGGTGCTTAGAGATCACATGTATTTATTTATTTTACAACAAGGCCTTGGTAATCACGTCTCCGTGTCTGGGTTCAATAGATCATTCAGAGACTCTGCCAGTCCAGTGAGGTTCTCCATCCACTGCAGGAGCCGCGCCTGAATGACGACCGCTTTCAGCGTGGCTCTGTGACCCAGGGTCACCACATTAGTCCGAGAGAGGAAAAAAATAAAATTAGAGGACTTTTTTACTGTTGTCTCGATGAAAATAAGAAAAATATTTTGAAGTTGAAGAGGAGAATTTGATCATTCTCCTCCATGTTGGTTTTGGACTCCCCGGCTGTTACATGATCAACACATCACGTGTCAAAGCTAACTCCCTGATTGTTTGACACAACATGTATGCATTGCTACACTTCATATTTTTGAACTCTAGACACACCGTCGGTGTGAATGTAGCTTTAGACTTAGAAGTTCAGACAGAGAAAAATAACCACACGGACTTCAGTGGATCTGTCCACAGCTGCTGGGTTTGGTGAGTTCCCACATGCTTAGCTGTGGTTCAAATCAAACCACACCAGAGAAGGACCTGCTTATTTCTGATTACAAGGTGGAGAACACTGTTGGATAACATCAGGAAGCTCAAATCAGCTCAGCTCCCTGTGCAACACCTGTCCAGAGGAGCACAGACCACTCTGCAGCCCCAAACACCAAACATTCACTCCTCACGGTCCAGGTCCTGCATGGGGTCATCAAACCCTTCCGTGGGGTCAAGAGGATCTGGACTTTTCCAGTCCTTCAGGCTTCACACACTACTCTGGTGACAAATGAACATGTATTTTAAAATCCAGCTGCTTTCTGATGATCTGTGCAGGTGACTGAGGTTTTTCTCTACTTCTGTCTCTGTAAATGACCGGCAAATATTAATGATGCCACACTATGTTGGGGGGGTCGCAGTCCACAGGGGTAGCTAGCCCTTCTCAGTGGTCACAGAGGGGAATAGCCTGGGTTAGATGTAATCTTCCCTGGATTAAAGTTTCAGGAAGCTGCAGCATGCAGTCTGATGTTTGGGAGCTGATTAACTGTGACAGATCATCCAGCAGAGCAGCTGTGGACGCCAGAACCTCGGTGAGGACGCTCTGCAGCAGTGTGAGACTGATGGGACCATCACAGCAGGAAACACAAGCAGCATCAAAATACCCACGCTAGAGATCACAGCAGGGACAGCCGTATGCAGGGGCATGTGTGCGACAGAGGGGGTAATGTGGGGAGGGTCTGTGTTTTCTTACCAACTCCTCCTGATGAGAGAGAGAGGAACGGTAAAATGAAGGAAGAAAGAGAGAGAGTGTGAAAGTGGAAATGAAAGCAGACATGCCTATAGAGGAAACAGGAAGTGCTCCAACAGGAAGTGAGAGGAAGATTCCTGCAGGAAATTATCAGCCGATCTGATCAACTTCCCGCCTGATGAATTCAAATGAAAAACAGTAGCATCAACTTAACCAGAGATATGAGTGAACAGTAAAGAAAAGTCATGCTCATCTCAGATTATTTGAAAAAGGTTTTTATCACTTTTTAATTTTCTGTTGATGAGAAAAACAGAACAACTGAAAGCAATCAGATATGTTTAGAAACTTCCAGAAAAAGCAAAGACTTTGTGAATTTGGAGAACATTAAAGAATCTTTGGAAACTTTGGAACGTAAAGTCCTGCTCTGATCATCTTTTGATCTAATTTCAAAGTGTTCCCAGTGGTCTATTTAATATGATTTTACCTTTTTTAGCCAAATTCCAAAAACCTGTGTTGTTTTTTTCTAGGTCATAGTTTCTGCAGAGCAGCAGAAGTTCATTAGAAATTCACCTGTGAGTTGTGGGCGGGTCTGTTGGCACAGAGTAAGCCTGCCACTGCTTTCCGACATCCATCTGTTTTTAACACTCCCTCCTGCTAGCTTACATCCCATCACAACCCCAAAGCTAACATTAACAGTGCAACGAAAATGATGAGCAACATCGGAGCTTTCCAGCTGTCCAGTTTTGATCCAGATTCCAGCTCAGACGAGGAAAACAAAGACGTACATGAATCTGTTTGTCTGCAGGTGGATGCATCAGCATGAAGCGGAGCAGGGAGACTTTGGCTCGCTGACTGCAGTTTTTATGTAGGCACTACGATTTTCTTCAAACTGGATTTTTTGTCTGCTCCTGATTCTCAAGGATTGAAATAAACAGTTTTCCTCTCTTAAAGACCCACTCCGATGGTGTTAGAATTGTTATTCTGAGCCAACATTTTTAATGCACGTCTCCCTTCATCAGACAAATCCTACAGAAACATGTTAAAAACATCATTTTCAACGGAGACGGTCTTTAAGAGAGCGAATGAAATACTCCGATAGTTTGATAGAGAAATGAAAGAAATCTGGACCAGAAAACAGAACAAACCAAAAATGTCAGGGAACTTTTTCACACATTATGAACTTTTTTCTTTCTTCCTCTTCTCTCTTCTTTTTTCCATTCTTCCAAAAATGTATGTTACACTTAAAAAAAATGTTATAACAATAAAAGCTCATTAAGGAAAAGTGGAAGTTAGTGGAGACAGTGAGAAGTGAAGTTTTGTTTATATTTAAAGTTGAATTAATGAGGTAAAGATATTTATTGCAAACGTGATCCACAGCTGCCATCTGTCTCATCTAATTGCCTTTAAGGAAAAATTCCCCAAAATCTGAGTTTTCCTGGAAGTTTAATGACACGTGAAGCTCTTTGGTGTCGTTACTTAGCTGCCTTGCAGATTCAAACCAACAGAATTAATACCAGGGGGACATTTGTCAAAGTTTTACAAGCATTTGTGTGAAACTTTGTGGGTCTGAAGAGAAACCATCAAAGTTTGAACAAACTGTGCGTGAAAACAGCAAAAAAGAGGAGTAGGGGTGAAGGAGGAGAATGTCACTGACCTCATCTACAGCTCTCTTATAGCTCTGAAGGACGATGGAAGGAAGGATGGAGGACAGGATGAGAGGAGAGACAGGCAGAGTGAGAACGAACAGCACCATGGTTATTCCAGAGATAGACAGTTCTTTAACGTGTGCTCAAGAGGAGTGAGTGGGACTGATGCACACAGACGGATGGATGCGCGCGCGCACGTGCGTGTGTGTGTGTGTGTGCAGGCTCACTGCAGGCCTGCTGGGCCGCGTCATCTCTCTGCTGTCGTCTTTGGCGTTGTGGGAAGACAGAGCCGAACCTTCAGATTTAGACGCTGCATTACCTGAACAGCAAGCAGACAGAGGCAGCTGTGAGAGGAAACACAACTCTAAGAACATGTAACAGTAAAGAGAACAACCAGGCAGAACAGAACGTATCAGGAGGTCAAAACATGAAAAAACACTTTTCCTTCCTACTTCAGGCTGTTTGAGGGGAACACAGCTGTAAGTCAGCGGACGGGTCAGTTCTCCGGGTAACCAGAACTTTATCATCCTGCATAGCGTTTGGGTCTGAGGTAACCCTTTTCCTTTTTCATCTAATGACATCTAATGAGCCCCTGCGACAGACTGGCGACCAGTCCAGGGGTGTCCCCTGCTTTCGCCCATGAGTAGCCGGGTTAGGCTCCAGCAACCCCGTGACCCCGAAAGGGATAAAGCGGTTTGGAAAATTAATTAATTAATTAATGGATGAATGACATCTAATGATGGGCTCAATTTAGGATCATCTTAAAGTGAATGAAAAACCAGATTGCCAATTTGAAAAAAACAATAGAAAGTTTGAAAACCAGACATTGTATGTTTGGATTTGAAAAGAGTTTTAAACTCAAGAGTAAACATTGTAAACTTGAAGGAATTTTGAAAATAAAATTGTACATCTAAAACTTGAATAAAAAAAACATTTAAACCCAAAACTGTTATAAAAAAATGCTTTTTTATATTTTCTTTTCTCCCCCTTTGCTTTCCGTTCTTCATTACTATTTCTTTATTACTCCTTGTCTCTATGGAGGTCCAGAAGAGACAATAGTAAAACAAATATATAAATAGACTTCTATTGAGAAATAAACAGCTTTTACTCAGTCATTCTATTTGTCAGAATAACCACTCTTGCCCTGATACTTTTCTAACATGCTCTTTTTAAACCTTACTTTTTTTTGCATGACATTTTTCCGTTATTGTAAGTTAGTCGTGTTAAAAACTGACCAATGAGATGCCTCAGTAAAAGTCTGGGGCTCCTGCTGGCCCCACCTCGAACAATGAGAACATTTCATTGACAGATTCTCCCGAGCCCACTTTCAGTGGAAGGGGTGTGGCTCTCCAACATGCTCACTCCTGATTAGCTCGAGTGGTTGTCATAGAAACAATGACACAGACCGACTCAGACCAATCACCGCTTACTAACGTCATCTGGGTCTAAGATGGCAAAGTCCATACCATGAAAAAATGGCAACTGAATTGACTTCATTTGGTTGGAACCGGAGGTAAAGCATATTCTATGGAGGACGTCACAGCCGCTTTGTTTATCTTTATATCTGTCCATGGTTGTAACTTTGCACATGCGTTTTTGTGCATGTGTGTGTCAGGGTTGCCAAACCCAAGAGCCAGCACTACCTGCTTTCACATCCCTGACGTGAGCCAGAGTGTGATCGTCATGAGGTGTGGGAGGATCAGTGACAGAAATCATCAGGGAAGGCAGCACAAGGCCACAAAGGGAGGGATAACCCACACAAACACGCTGGAGGCTGCCTGCAGCTGCAAACAGCAGAGGCTGCCATGGTTTGCAGTCATACTCTTTAACATCATGAACATGTCACACGTCTCTGTCCTCCGGACAAACGCAAAATGAAGCCAAAGCCGGCTGGAAGAAGGCGCTGGTGAAAGTTCCGATCCAGACATGTTCCAGAAACAGGCTCTGTGTGTGAGATGCCGCTGCAGCAGATGTCTGAAATTCTTATTTCTGCCAGAGAAATTCTTCATCATTTCCATCATGTCAATGTTTGAGGTTCTGACCCAAAAGCAGACTCAAAAGCAACAGAGCAGAGTGGGGTAGAAAGAGGACAGTCCTGCAGCTATGACTGTGCAATAAACATTTTGTTTGGTTTATTTGATAGAAATGGAAGAAAAGAGTCATTTTCCACAAGTGATGCGCCTAAAGTGGGTTTCTTCCACAGTGGTCTACTTCACAGCTCCTTGAATATGGTTGGGAAGGTGCCATTTGGGACAGTGTTTGTGTGGGTGCTGTCACTTGTAGTAGAGAAAATGAGCAAAGTGGAGATGTGAGGCAGTGATGTGAGAGGAGTCCAGATTCTTTGGTGGAAAGGGAAAAAGGAAAAAGGAAAAAGAGGAGAAGGTTGTGATGTTGGGAGCTATGGCAGTGCCTCCTTCTGGAGGAGAGAAAAGGTGGCACTGCCAGCTCGATTGTGAAGAAGCTGTAATGTCTTCAGCAGTAATAGGTGTGGGTGGAGGACGTGGAGAGGAAATAGGAGAGATTTTTATTCAGAGCCACTTCTTAGTGTCTTTGATGCTGCAAGCATCCACACTCCACCTCAGGATTGGAAGCCAACCTGGAAGGAGCAAATGTTTCAGTGGAAACAGATCCAGAGTGTTGATGTGGCGCAGGGTGAGCGTGTTTGCGTAGTGGAAGAACGGTCCAGAAATCACACCAAACTCGACCCTAAGAGCTCCGGGACGAAAATGCTTGGAGACTGAGAGACAGGCGTTCTTATTGTCCTGCAGAATAACCGTACACGTATTTTACAGAAACCCCCTGAAACATTTTAAAAGCTTTATAAAAGTTCAAATAAATAATGACGGAGGAAGACTATGGCAGCTGGATGGACAGCTGAAGTCAAATCCAGCACAATGATTGGTGGATGGACACGACCTGTGACTGAAACACAGACCATCCCATCATATACACGGAAAATGTGACATGAAAACTGTAACGGTAAACAGAAACAGTAACATATATCAGAAGGTTTTTTTAAATGATAGAAGAACAGATATTTAAAAGCACGTTTTTCAAAAGAGAAGACAGTCTCACTTTGGGACAGCACGTCAGTATGAAGCCACGTTCACACTCGCCAATGTGCGTTCAAACGACCACTCCCACTGAAGTCCATGTAAGCACATGTAAATGCATGTTTCAGGCCCCCCCGTTCTCTGTGCACGTTTTAGAGTCTACTTTCAGGCTCTATGTGCAAAACGTGAGGCCAATGAGCAAGTGACCAAAGTAAAAACAGTGGAACTTTGACTAATCAGGAACTTGGATTTGGCAGCGACATTCGGGTGGCGTTCTTTTTCATTCACGGAAGTGCCAACTTGTCAAATTGCAGTTTGTGCCTGGTAAGAATTCTGACACCAAGTCTTTCATATATGGGGCTGCATGTACTAGTGTCGGGCAGTGGCAGTCCAGAGTGAACACCGGGTGCTAAGCATGTTCAAGAACCCGTGTTCAGTGCGTTCTTGAACGTCCAACACATCTCCCACACCTCCTCTGTGTGGGCTCACCTCTCTCATTGGAGCCTCCCTGAGAGCTGGGGGTGCTGGAGCTAGACGAGCTGCCGCTGCTCGCCCTCTTCAGGGCTGAATCTATGGAGATGTCTGTCCTCCGCAGGTCAGGGTTGCTGCAGAGGTCAAAGGGGACATACATTCATGAGGGAAATGATCAAATCTCAGACAAGCTGGAGGTCCTGTTGCTCTCTGGGATGGTACCTGGCCCGTATGAGGTGAGCTCCAGCCCGAGGTCCAAGTCCAGGACCGTTTCCAGGAGAGTTCTTCCTGACCAAAGCAGGAGAAATGGAGGTTGTCCTCTGAGGAACCTTGAAAAGCAGCATTTGAAAGTTATGGTCTGCCCACCAGGATTTACATGATAACCACCACAGATAAGACCATTCTCTAAGTTCTGCTGTTTTCTGTAATGATAATGTCACACTACAATGAATTTTCATAAACTATTCACTGAGATTTTTTGATCTCAGGTATAATGATTCCTTTTTCTTTTCTTTAGATGAACACGTTTTCACCATCAGATCTGTGTAGTTACCATTGTATAGATGGAATTCATGCCAATCCTGGAAAGTTTAGCCTGATTTCAGTCAGTTTGAAATACAGAATATTTCCATGTTTTATATTTGTATAGTTCAGCCGGGGGTGCGACTTATACTCAGGTGCGACCTATACGTGATTTAAAAAGAAAAAAAAAAAAAAAAAAACTTGGCTCATATGTTTATCATTTTCACACTAACAACCACTAGAGGGAACAGCAGTTGTGTGTAGATATCTAAAGATGTGTCTACCTTTGTGTAGATACATGGGTATTTGCTACTGACAGCTACACAGAAGAAGAACCGCGGTTCGGTCTGATTAGTGGGCGGAGTCCAAAACCAACATGGAGGAGAATCTGATCGTTCTCGTCCTCAACTTTAAGGATGTTTTTTTTTTACTTCTGTCGAGACAATAATAAAAGTTTCTCTAATTAAATTTTGACTTTTTCCCTCCTTAGACTAATGCAGGAGATCAAGTCATCAAACTGGGTGGCAGAGAGACAGAAGTACTGCAGAAAGTGGCCGTCGTCCAGATGGTGAACCTCAGTATGCCGGGAGAGTCTCTGAATGATCTCATGAACCCAGGCATGGAGACGTGATTACTGTTGCTTTTGTAGAACTCTTTACAATAAATAAAACCTGATCTCTCAAGGTCATCCGTGTCTTCCATGCATTGTAAATGAGATATAGTCAATACTTCCAAGAAGCATTTTTCAGACAGTAGCCCCCCCCACGCCTCTGGAGCATTAACTTTATGAACACATTTTTGGACAAACATCAGCCCCAAATTTGACACATATTGAAAGAGAATGAATGTGAATCGTGTTCTGTGGGAATGCAGCACTACGCAGGGCTTGGTGGAGTTCTTCAGAAGCACTGCACTTTTCTACCAAAAGTGCAACTTACAGAAAAAAAAAATTTGATGTATTTTTTGCTGATGAGACTTACAGTCCAAAAAATATGGCAATGACTGGATCATCTGCATATTGTGTAACAAAAACAAAAGCCTTTTGCACTGTCACACTTGCCTCACTAAGCTAAAGCGTTTACCTACAGGCATGCTTCCTTTACACATTTGGAGTCGTTCTGGGTTTGTGTGACTGGGTTGTTCAAAGAACTAAAAGTGTCATTTTCACCACATTCACAGAAACTAAAAATACAGAAACACATTCACAGAGACAAAAAGAAAACACAAAAGCTCATTTGGTAAACGACAACACTGAGACACTCAAGCACTCGGACTGAACAGCTAGCTGTGAAGAAACCTTGGGAGGCATGTCGTCATCCTGCCGCAGCCACGAGCTGCGGTCCAGTTTGTCGAGGGGGGGCGCCAGGCGGGACATGGGCGGGGGAGGAGGGGTGTCAGAGGTGGGGTCGGAGTTTTGCCGAGGCATTGGAGGCCGGGAGGGGGAGGGCGATGCCGAGGAGGAGGACACACCGTGGGGGTCGTACAAGGACTGAGAGCCAGAGAGACCGTGACTCCTCACCTGCACCAGGTGGGCCATCTGAACACACGCATGCACACGCACGCACACACGCACACACACACACACAGGCAGGAAACAAGCAGATTTGAGGAGGAAGAGCAGGATCAGGAGGTTTGAAGTGAAGAGGATCTGATGCAGGCGGAGTGAGGAGGGTGGAAGAATGAAGTGAGAAAGAGGTGCGTTCACACCACTCATGCTGATAAACTGTTGGATGGAACTCCTGAGCGCTCCTGTCCCCCACCAACCAGAGACGGCGCTGAGCGCCCTACTGTGGGGTCAGTGTCTCCAACTCTTTATCTGACAGGTCTTACCACGGCTCTACAGCTTTTAGTAACCACTGTAGTAACCAGAGCAAGGCGGGAATCGAACCCCAGCAACAACACATCCACACTTCTCTTCTCGCTCTTTGTAATCATGTCAACAAGAGTAAACAACACTTCTCTAGAACCAACTGCAGCAATATGGTAAACAACACTGTAAAATGACTGATTGATGTTTTCATTAAATTTACATAACAGGGTCCTATAATGCAGTGTGCATCTCCTAAAATGTAGTAGAAAGCATGTGATGGGCCCCTTGACATTGACGGCCCCTGGGCTTGTCCCCATATGCCCCCATTGTAGAACCTGATCATCTGAACAGCTAAGAAACAGAGATCTGATGCACATTTGGACTGACTTAGTTGTTTATGGTGAAACCATTGACTGTAACAGAGAACTGGACCGAGCGAGTGTGACGTCACCCATAGAAAATGCCTTACTTCCGGCTCCACCGAAATTAGTCAATTCAGTGGCCACAATACAGACATTGCCTTGTTGATGCCAGACGTCATCAGTAAGCGGTGATTGGTCTGAGTCAACGTTTCTATGGCAACCACTCTCACCAATCAGGAGTAAGCTGTGGCTTGCTTTCAAGTGGAAGGCCACACCCCTTCCACTTGAAAGCAAGCTACAGAATTTTTTTTTGATTTTTTACAGAAATGTTTTCAATGTGGAATGTAGACTCCGCCTACTTTGTTTGAGGCATCTGATTGGTCAGTTTATAACTTGAATAACCTACCGGAAAAATATCATGAAAAAATGATTATCGTGTTTAAAAGAAAAAGAGCAAGAATGACTGAGTATAACAGCTGTTTATTTCTTTATAGAAGTCTGTGGGAATTTGGCTTCTTGGAGCAAGCGGGTACTTCCTGTTTGGAATGCCGGGGGGGAGGGGTCACTACGTCCAGTTCTCATATGCAGTTGATGGCTGGAACCAAAGACATTATTCTGAGATTTTTAGAGAAAAAAAAATGCATTCTGCATGTTATTTGGGATCTATTGAGAAACACGTTGTTGTTGTTTTTTATTTTTATTGTCTCCACATTTCTGGAATTCTGATTGGAATACCACTACCAAAAGTTGAATAAAAATGATTCTCTTGATGGATCAGAAGTTGACAGTTGGCTCCTGGGACCCTCACCTGCGGCTCTACAGAGCGGTGCATGGGTGGAGTACGGGCCTGCTGGATTCCTCCGCTGCTGAAAGACTCGGAGCGTGGCGGCAGAGACGGGTCCGAGATCCGGTTGGAGACTTTATGCTGCAACGGAGGAGAAGTCTGTCTTTTCATCGCATACTGCTCCTCCACCTGACGCACACAACCAGACCATGGTCACTCACAGCCACAACAGGTAGAGAGGTGGAGGGTCTTCCCTTCCCTCTCTCTCTAACTGCTCTTTTGGATTTCAGTTCAGGAAACATAAAAGATATTTCAGGTAAGACGATTTCACTATTCAGGATGAAATCTGCAAAACCTAATGTTGCTTTGTGCTAAACAAGTGTGTGTTGCACACGGTGCACAAGACAGTACATGTGTGTGTGTGATGGAAACATCTCTTCTCCTGCAGCGTGGAGGGAAGACCTATCTGCTCAGTGTCTCCATGTGCTGCATCCACGGGGACTGCCGGGAATAGCTACAGCTGCCCTACATCTGTCCATCAGCTGCCACCAGGGGGCAGACCTGGAGAAGTGCCTTGTGGCGTAAGTGAGGAGGGCGGGTGTTCACATGTATCTGCATGTCTCAGTGTGAAGCTGCAAAAGGTACAAATGCCACAGTGTGTGAGTCTAAAAGCAGCAATAGAAACCTGCAGCGTTAGCCTGAAAGAGGAAAAAATCTGTTAGACGCTGAAGGGAATTCCTGTAAAGAGAAAATGAGCAAAATATGCAACAAAAGCATGAATCCCCAGTTATTCACTTCAGTTTGCAAAAAAATCCTCAGCACACCAACATGAGGAAACTTTAGAAACAGGAATGCCCAGAAAGAGTCAGACACCTGTGAAGCAGAAACTGAAGGAAAGCTGAGAGAGATCTTCAGAATACCTCAAAAAGACCACAAAGCAGTTTTTGTTCATTTTAGAGGCGTTGGTGGAAATGGAAGATATGTAAGTATCATTGGTAGTTTTTCCTCAAAAATGTTCTGAAAGATCCAAAGAAATAATAACAAACGTCATGTCCTCCAAGAGGAGCTGCTTCCTAAACAACTCACTGAAGGAAACAAGTCACGAAACCGTCATTGACTGTTGCATTATTTAAGATGATTTTAGGGAGTAATTCCTTTTTATTATTGTTTTATTTTATTTTCTTATTATTATGAACTGAATTGCATTGAAAGGCTGCTGGTTTGGCGCTGACTGATGATGCAACAGGCGCCAGCAGAGGGCAGTGGAGAGCTTCCTGCTGGATCCATGCCATAACTTTTTTTTTTCTTAAATAGTGGCTAAACGCTGTCGGTCATGGGTCTGTAACTTACTTTATTTAAAAATAGACGAGTCAAAGTAAAAATAAATGTGTCAAAAAGAATAAGGTATTTGTATTTTTTGGAATTAAATTCTATTCACGTAACTCTTGACTTGAGCTCAGGAGACCAAAGACATGGATGGATGGATGGATGGATGGATGGATGGATGACCACCACGGATGACCAATGGAAACATTTCAGTGTTGGGTCAAACATTCAAACTTGAGATATGTGGACTTTTGATTTTGACAGTTATGCACAAAGATGTCATGTTAAAACAGTTTTTGTCCTCAAACTTTTCATACGGGTAAATTAAAACAAAAAACAGTAAAGATGTTTTTATATTGACTTGTTTATGGCTTATTGGTCCCATATGTCTAAAGATAACATCCGCTCCAGTTACATTATCTTTGTTCGCTCATGAAATCTGTAGTGGAGGACTTCAGGAGGGCTGGTTTTTCCATTCTAAAAAGAAGAGTCATGGATTCGCAAAGAAAACGATTCAGCCTGGGATCCACCATCATAAGAGAGGAGTTTGGATTTGAGCAAACAGGTGTTAGCTGTAGGAGGATCCAGCATCGGCTTTGGAGGATAGAGGCTGAAAGCACCAATGGGAGCAAGAAGATACAAGAACCAGAAAACCCCACAAGATGAAGAGGTGGAAAAAGAAGAAGGAGGGGCCTCATCATTATGGGAGTGATAAATTGGAGAGTTGGAGAAATGAAGTAGTTTTTGCAGGATAGAGGGAGCTCTTTTCAGCAGGGGGGGTAAGTATGCAGCCTGGATCGCGAGCAGCGCGAGAAAGCTTCTGTTAACCCTCCGACTGACCCGGCGGCCGGGGCTGCGGCCCCTGGAGTCCGGGCTTCTGATGAGGCTCCCGTTGGGACTGCATCGCTGCCTCACCGGCTCGGGGACGCAGGTGATGCGGATTCGAGGGACGTGCATATTTTGATCTCTGGAGGGGCTGATGTGGGCAGGGTAGGAGGGGGGGCGGGCCCGAGAAGGCTTGTATCCAGGAAGCAAGAGGAGGTTTTCCAGGTTGACGTCTCGCTTCTTCTCAAAGGAATGGTATTTCTTTGGAGGGATGCGCGGGGAGTTGCTCTGAGCTCGACGCATCACCTGGAGAGCAGGGCAGGTGTTTACAAGATAACATAAACAACTGTTTACCTCCGAAGCTGCATTTCTGGAAGCTGAACTAAAGACAGAACTGCTGTCAGAGCAAAAACTAACAGATGAAAGATGAACCTGAGCAAAAGCCGCTTCTGTAAAGATATGAAGCCTCAGAATCACAAAGACAGGCTGAGGAAGAACCTCCAGAGCAGAACTAGTAAGTAGATGTAAGTTTTTTGGTTGTGTGTGTTTCTCCTTTTTTTGCACACAGAACAGCTGCTACATTTCTACATGAGCTCGGACAGAAGCCCCTGGATTCAGCCGGAGTTTTCTGTTTAAGTATGACATGATAAGTGGGTCTCATGTTAAAGCGGGCAGCAGACTGAGGGTTCATGATGCCTGAAAGAAGCTCGTCTGCTGACAGACTCCTTTCAGATTGTTGCTCTGTTGATTCATCTGTAGAAGGAGAAACATTCATTTCACGCTTCATTACTGAGGCTGTGCAGCAGCAGCTCTGATGATACCTGCAGGGCAGAAATATCCACAAACACCATGAAAATGAGCATCCAGCTGAAGCTGTGTGTGTTGGTAACGTGGAAATATCAACAGTCTTTGCATTCGTTTTCCTTCTGAGTTAGCTAAAACAGTGAAAACATAAAGCAGCCAAACTTTTCTCCTCAATAAAGGACAACTTGAAATCTTGATTTAAAAATGGCCGTAACGATGGACGTCTGTGCATCGGCGCGGCTCCTCACCGCCTGCGGGTGTGCGTCTGGGCTCGTGCAGGTTTACCTCTTTGGCCCAGGTGGGCTTGTCGTTGTTGCCCGGTGCCTGGTCTTTGTAGTGGTACAGCTGCTTCTTGTCCTGCGGCGGGCGCGGCGGCTCCTGCTGCTGCTGCAGAGACACAAGGTACGCCCGCTCCTGCTGCAGCTGCCGCTGCAGCCGCTCGGCCTGACGCTGCTCCTCGATCTGCTTCCTCTTGTACTCCTGTAGGACAGAGAGACCAGAGGAAAGACTGAGGAGGTCTGATCCAAAACCTCACTTGAGTTTATGCAGGCCTCCACTCACAACAGAGAAGACGACTACTTTCATGTTTCTACTGGTAAATGTAACCAAATGAGTTCATTTCAAATGGGAGGCTGCAGCAATTTTAATTGTTTGGAGCAGAGGCAACAAACTGCTGAACAACTGGAAGTTTTTAGAAGGATTCATCAACATCCAATAACAAACGAGGTTAACCAGCCTTAGGACAGGTGTGTAACACGACTAGTATAGAGGATTTCTAGGGAAAGTAACTGATGAGCAGATGCTCTCCAATGAAACCTTTTTCTTCAACTACAGAGAAGAAAAGCATCAGGAGAAATCTCTGTGCATCCAGAACACCAAGCAGCTTTACTGATGCCTTCAGGTTCTCTTCTTCGAGTATCAGAGACACTAATACATGATCCAGGAATGTTCCAGAATCCTCCTCACATTTAGACTTCACATCTCTTTCAAGACCAAATGTCCACAGATCTCCGGTTTGACCAGAAGAACGGTGAGGTTCTGTGGACTCTTTTAACTGGGCTTTCAATGTGAAGCAGAGTTCTGTGGATAGAAAGTCCAAATGAGATGTTCTTGTTGGACGTGTCCTCCACGCTGAAGCGGTCCAGTGTCAGTTCACAGCAGCATCTCTGATGGTTGAATGAATTCATAGAATAGGTGAATGCAAACCACATGAAAAGATGGGAACTGTTTCCAACCGTTTGAGACTTGGAGCAGCTTCACATTTGAAATGAGCTCATTAGGTGGAAAGAAGTGTTAACTTCATCTTTGTGTTGCACATAAAATGTTGCTCATAAAGTTAGAAAGTCTTCAGCATCGATCTATTCATGAAGTTCTGCTCATCTTCACTTGAAGGACCTTAAGTCCTTTGGAGGTTTCTATAGGACAGCTGAGAGTTTCAATCCCAGCTGACTCTGGTACCCTTCTCTGTCATTTGACTGAACACTAACCAATCAGAACTAATCAGGAAGTAATTAGTAAACAATCAGCTGCTTGATTTTCAGCTGAGCGCAGTATTGATTAACCTGAGATGGTTTCAAAATAGCTTCCTTAGGATGCAGAAACAGTCACAGAACTAGGCTGATCAGACTGTGCTTGTTGTTGTCTGCACTTGTGTGTCTGCGTGTTGTGTTACCAGCAATAAAGCTTGCTCCTGCAGGAGCTGCTGCTGCAGGATCTCCAGCTGCCTCTGCTCCTCCTCCAGCTGTCTACGGATGTACTCCTAACCAACCAGCACCCAGGCCAGCCGCAGCCGCAGCCAATTAGAACACGACCAGACGGAGCGGAAGCAAATCAGAGCCCAGGCAACCAGTGACATCAGCAGAGCAGGAAATACAGCGAGGGAAGAGAAAGAGGAGGAGGACAGACAAAAGTAGATTTACTGAGGAGGTGTGAGATTAGTGGTTTCCTCAGAAACAGAAGAAGAAACTGAAATGAAAGGAGCAGCAGGGGGCCGTTAGAACAGAACCGAAAGGCATGCTTGTCATGGGGGGGGCAATGTTCAAGATCAGCATGAAATCAGCTGTGCGACAGCGGGATGCGTCTCTGAGAGGCAAAGCCTTCGGAAACCATCTGAAAAGATAGCTTGTTCTGTTAGAAAGAGCCTTGGCTTAACGACCCGTTCTGATAGAAATTGTGTTTTTGGTGGTTTTAACATGTCCTTGTAGCCTTTTTCTCACGATGGGGCACATGTGCAGGAAAATTCAACTTAAAATAGCATTTCTGAGTATTTCTTTATTCAAATCGTTGTGAAGCAGACGAAAAAATGTTGTTTGAAAAAGCTTATAAGTGTGATGTAAAAGCTGCAACAGCCACAAGCTCCCTGCTCCGCTCCATTCTGATGCATCCACTTACAGACAAACAGATCCATGAACGTCTGTCTGTGTTTTCCTCATCTGAGCTAGTTCTGGATCAGAACTGGACGGCTGGATAGCTCTAACATTTTTGGATCACTAACGTTAGGTGGAAACAGATGGGTGACAGGAAGTAGGGCTGGGTTTACTCTGAACCAATAGTCCCACCCACAACTCAGAGGTGAATTTCTAATGAACTCCTGCTGCTCTGCAGAAACTATGTCCTAGAAAATGACTTAGTTTTTTTTTTTTTTTTTAATTTTGGCTAAAAACAACAAAGTTATAAATTAAAAGAGCACCAAGAATACTTTTACAATAGATCAAAAAATGATCGGAGTCAAACTTCTTTTAATGATCAGGTTTGAGTTTTTATTTCGTGGTGAAAACAAAAAGTCTATAAACAGAAATTTAAAATATAAACGTTTTTTATTCTTATCGATGGAGAAAATCTAGACTAAAAATATCTACTCGGTTCTGGTTGTGAGATGCTTCAAAAAGCGCTGTACAGTCACGAGAAGTCTCGCCCCGCGTTCGCTGTCAGTCAGGTGCTTCCTCACCTGTTCTCGCTCTGCGTGCCTCCTCTCCTCTTCCCGCCGGAGTTGCTCCATCTCCTCGTACCGTCTCCTCTGCTCGCGCTCCTGCTGCTTTCTGACCTCCCGCTCTCGACGCTGTTGCTGAGGAGGGAAACAATTGAGAATTTTTATACAATCAGGAAAAATGAAAGACAAAAGCACAACAAACAAAGATTCTTTGGTCAAAAACAAAATATACAAATGATTTGAAATAAAAATGTTTTTATCAAAATAATATTAAATATTTGATTTGAATAAAAAATAAAATAACAAAGTTACCTCCTCCAGTCGCCGCCGTTGCTCCTTCTGCTCCTCAATGCGTTTCTGTCTCTCTGCCAGTAGTTGGCGCATGTGCTCCTCGTTCTGCTGCTGCTCCAGCTGCTGGCGCCGGATCATCTCTGACCGCTCCTTATTGGCCAGCTGGAGGCGCAGGAAGTCCCTCCTCAACGTGGACTCTCCAGGGATGTTGATGATGGAGCTGAAGAGCAGTCAATCAGAGGAGAGTTAGCAGTACCCTCACACCTGTTGGTCAGAGTCCGGTTCTGTCTAGAAACTGCTCCGGCCTCAGCAGAACCACGCAGAACCTGCGGTTGACCGACCTGGGCTCTCCAACATCCCTCTCCTCCTCTTCTTCCTCACTCCCACTATACTCATACTCCGTCTCGTCTGAGGAAACACAAACTCCAGATCAGCGCTCACACAAGTGGACCTAACAGCATTGGGGGGGTCAGCGGGGAGCAGCCTTACCCCTCTCCCCCCTCCTCTTCTTGGTGCGGTCGATGTGGTCCTTCAACTGGATGCGGACCTGCCGCTCATTGGGAAGGTCTCTGATGAAGGGGTGTTTGAGGAGCTGCTCGGTGCTCGGCCGCTGGCTGTGGCTCTTCACCAGACAGCTCTCGATGAACGACTGGAACTTCTTGGACCTGGACACACGTGCACGTGTGAAACGCGTGAGAGGACACACCTGACCCTTCCCCTCACTGAACCTGCTCTGCCGCTTCATGACGGTCCGGCATCTTTGACTCACCACTTTTTTGATTTGAGTCTGGGGGCTGGATTCCTGGGGATAAGGAAGAGCGCTCTCATGGGATGCATGTCACACAGAGCTGAGGAGGAAGAGGAGCAGATTTTTAAAAATGTGTAATAAGAAATGAAAATATAAAAGAAATAGAGAAGGAAGAAAAGAAAAGGATGCAGGGATGAAGAAGTACAATAAGGCAAGAGTTTTAAAGTAGATAAAGAGGAAAGAAAGACAAATGAGACGAAAGAAATGAACAAAAAGAGGAAAAAGAAAGATAAACGAAAATAAAATGAAAACTATTAGAAAGGAATACAGAAAAAAACTGGTATTAAATTCTTAAAAGGACAGATATATCATAGAAATGCAGGGAAGAGGAAAGAAATCCAAATAGTTTTGGGAAAACAAAAGTAAGAAGGAAAGAAGAGAGAGAAAAAACAGAACTCGCCAAAAAAATGAAAGCTTAAAAGCAAGAAAGTGGTTAAAGAACGGATGTGAATCTGAGGATCAGGAGGAAATAAAACAATAAAGCTGGAAAACGAGGTGAAAAAGAAGGAAAGATGGTGGAGAAGCTGATTTGGACGTCTGAGCTCTGGTCACACTTACGCGGCGCTCCCTCCGCCATCTCGATGGCAGTGATCCCGAGCGACCACAGATCACTCTGTGGAGACAAACGGAGCGTTCACTTCCTCTGAGCGAGGTGCTGACTCAACATTTCACCTTTCTGCTCCACCGCTTATTACCCATCAGCCCCTGCTGCTACATAAGCCCACCTTCAGTCTAACGTTTCTTCAACATCATTAAAGATTTTGGTTTCAACAAACTGCTGTGAGTCTTTGGACATAAAGCCTTGGGGGCGCATCCTCCACCAGCTGGCTTTGGTTGGAGGAGGGGGGTGGACTGCAGATCTGCTGCTTTCTTGAAGGACATCTTTCATTTCTGATTTGCAACGGAGTGAGCAAAGATGACCCTTCTCCACAACAACACGGACGTGGCTAAACTGGCTCCAAACTGCCTGAAACGGCTCAAATCCAGTTACAACCTGCATCTCAGAATGTTCTGAAACCGCCCCTTCAAACAAGATGAAAGCGAACAGATGGAGACATAGCAGATCACTCTAGAACTTGAAGATCTCAGAGCTTCTACTGTAGGGATGTCCTGATCCAGTTCTCTTGTGGCCTGATCTGATTCAGAGTCATTGGATTTTGATCAGATATTTTTGTAAAACATTTTAAAAAATGAGCACTATCATTTAACAGATTCAGGTTGTTCCATATTTATTTTTCATTAACCTTCTTTTATCGTTAAACACTTAAACTTCTGTGAAATAACTTGAAAAATCACGTAAAAATAGCAAAACTTTTACCCAGGAAATAAAAGGAACTATTATCTAATACATAGGTGATAACTAGTCATGTGAAACAGTTTAGGGACTTTTTAGCTTGAATATCTTTGGAACTTTTGAACATTTTTAACCAAATGTGATTCATATCTTCATTTAAAATTCCTCACAACTTAGTGATGACTTTGTTGTAGCATGAATATTATGATGAGTATTCATTACTAGATGATATCATTAAAACAATTATTTATTTCTAAGATTATGGGATTCTTTTCTAACCCCTTAAGAGGTTAAATTATTAAGACATCACATTTTGGGTTTTATTCCCACAGTAGTGGCAATAAAATGCTGTGACGATACGGTCATGACCTGCAGACTTTTGAGTGGAATTAGTTTAGATAATAGAATTAAAATAGAAAGCACTGGTCAAAGTAATAATAAATGAAATATTCAATACTGATCGGGAGACAAATTCAGATCGAGTCATCAATCACGTGATCGGGCCCGATTTCCAATCACGGGATCGGGTGGGAACATCCCTACTTTACTGTCTCGGTTTTGTTCTCAGAACTGGTTGAGCCTTACCTTAAAGTCATACGTGGCATCGGGGTTCTCATCACAGGCGATGACCTCGGGGGCCATCCAATACGGTGTCCCTATGAATGTGTTCCTCCTCCCAACAGTGCGGTCAAGCTGCGCGCTCACGCCAAAGTCCACTGAAGAGGCACACAATGTTAGTGTTTGCTGTTGGTTTGTGTAGGTGTGAGTGTGTGGTTCTTCCTACCCAGTTTGACCTCAGCATTCTCCGTCAACAGAACATTCTGGCCCTTGATGTCTCTGTGGATGACCTTGTGCTGGTGGAGGTGGGTCAGGCCCTGAGGTCAGAAAAAAGTCCATGTTTTCATGAAGCGTTTGATGGAGACATTGATGTTTTTGTTAGCATACAGATCCGTTTCCCTCAAAACGCCTTCACAGCTTTTTAAACTACATAAAATAGCTTGTTGAAAATTGACTTTTTTTTTTACAATTCAACAGTCCATAAATCTCCCCTCGTAATTATCGATAGCTCCGCCTTCACAAAATTTCACCAAGGCAGGCGAGTTAAATTTGAATTTAGTGGAGGCGCCCAAAATTGTGTTCATTTATTCATTTTTTTATAGTGAATTGTGTCATGCATCCTGATTGCCTGTTGACCTTGTCAATCAATCTCCTCCATGCCTCATTCTATAATCCTGGACGTTTTTTTTAAATCAAGATGTGAACTTTGAGAGTTGAAACAAAAGAGAAAAGTGTGAAAATGTTCATGTTTGTCTGAGAAAAGTGAATAAAGCACGTAGTGAGGAGTTTTACATTTTTGATCAATTTAACTGCAGTTATTTGGCACCAGTTTGCAGTTATTGGAGCGCTTACAAAAGAACTGTATCGTAACACATAGGGTGTTCCTCAGGGAATGTATCTGGGGTTCTTTAGTTTTTATTTTCTCACCCTCAGGATCTCTCTGCAGATGTAGGCGATCCACTCCTCCTTCAGGGAGTTTCCTTTAGTGTTCTTGATCAGATCTGTGACCGAGCCAGCTCCACAGAACTCCATCACCAGCTGCACAACCACACAACAATCAGTGTAGTTCATAGAGAGGCAAAGCCACTTTGACTAATGCATTTATTTTCCTGTTAGTTAATGAAGGAGAATATTTCCTTCTCATGTTCAGGCCTGATAGGATTAAAATAGCTAAACAAATCTGTGGCGTGTGAACTCTCATACCCATAGCTGGTCATCCATGCCTGGAGGGTTTTTCTTAATAAAGGCTCCATAATAGGTTGCAATGTTCCTGTGGTGACTATACTTCTTTAGCATGTTGATCTCAGCTTTAATCTCCTCCTCCTCATCCTAAAGCACAAACACACAAGAGATTAGCTTTTTCTACCTCTGCCTGGATCCCGACTGCTGCAGAGCTGGAAGACCATTTGTGAAACTTACTCCCGTGACGTCCATGACCTTGATGGCAGCGAGCTGGCCTGTTTTGACATGGCGACCCTGGAAAGCAGACAAACAAGCGATTAGCCGATGCTGATCCACACCAGCCACTGTCAACACACTCTCTAATCTACACTACATCGGAAGACGCTTCCAGCTTTTCTGGGTTTTTGACAGATGTAATCTTGTTCTGGCCAAATGATAATGTTTTATTATCGTTATGCTTTTTATGTCTTCAAATGTCAGACAGATCTTTCCTTACAAATAATCAAGGACGTTTCTGCAAAAGATAAACTCAGTAAATACATGTAAGTACCACACTCAGAATAGACATTTGTTGCTTTTATTTTTAGGTGTAAATTCATGAGTTCTCACTCACAGTTGCACTCTTAAAACACATAATGTCTCATTTCAAATGTTTTATCGTCATGATGATAGGCACCACGTGGCACGTTTTAAATTGCGGGTATTCCGCTGACCCTAAAATTTGAAAAGACTTCTTAATAATTTTTGTCAATATTATATAAGACCACAAAAAACATAACTTTAAAAGCTAGAGATCAACTTACTTCAATTTAGACGACCGTTTCAGTGATGTTCAATGTGTTCTGTGCAGGTGAAAGATCTGAGCTGCAGCAAGTATGTTCACTTTTCCATCCTGTTGCTATTAAAGTTACAGTCTGTGGTTCTGGTTCATTCTGCTGTAGAGTTACAGTCTGTGGTTCTGGTTCATTCTGCTGTAGAGTTACAGTCTATGGTTCTGGTTCATTCTGCTGTAAAGTTACAGTCTGTGGTTCTGGTTTATTCTGCTGTAGAGTTACAGTCTGTGGTTCTGGTTCATTCTGTTGTAGAGTTACAGTCTGTGGTTCTGGTTCATTCTGCTGTAGAGTTACAGTCTGTGGTTCTGGTTTATTCTGCTGTAGAGTTACAGTCTATGGTTCTGGTTCTTTCTGTTGTAAAGTTACAGTCTGTGGTTCTGGTTCATTCTGTTGTAAAGTTACAGTCTATGGTTCTGGTTCATTCTGTTGTAAAGTTACAGTCTGTGGTTCTGGTTCATTCTGCTGTAGAGTTACAGTCTGTGGTTCTGGTTCATTCTGTTGTAGAGTTACAGTCTGTGGTTCTGGTTCATTCTGCTGTAGAGTTACAGTCTGTGGTTCTGGTTCATTCTGCTGTAGAGTTACAGTCTGTGGTTCTGGTTCATTCTGTTGTAGAGTTACAGTCTGTGGTTCTGGTTCATTCTGCTGTAGAGTTACAGTCTGTGGTTCTGGTTCATTCTGTTGTAGAGTTACAGTCTGTGGTTCTGGTTCATTCTGTTGTAAAGTTACAGTCTGTGGTTCTGGTTCATTCTGTTTTAAAGTTACAGTCTGTGGTTCTGGTTCATTCTGCTGAAACAACAGTTCTTCCTGAACCTGTGTCATGTGGAGGAGAGCAGACGTTGCTCTGAAACCTTCAGACATTTTAACATTTACAGATCCATCATCAAGCTGTCTGGACTGTTTGGACTTCTGCCCTCAAACCATCAGAGACGCTGCTTTGAACTGAACACTGGAACATCTCCCTCCTCCTCAGGGTGGAGGACACGTCCATGATCACCAACAGGAACATCGCATTTGGACTCTCTATCCACAGAACTCTGTTCCACTTTGAAAGAGTCCATTTAAGGAGTCTGGGTCCACAGAACCTGACAGTTCTTCTGGACCATGTTCAGAAGTGGCTTCATCTCTGAGGATAGAGGAGGTTTGAGGTCATCTAAAAATAAATCTGTAACATGTCTGGATCATTTAGGCTGCATTTCCATTACTGAGTGTGGTTTGGTTGTCCTTAAATTGAAGGTGTTTCTACGGTGTAGCATACTGCACTCTGCTTGATAGTTTTAGTGCCTCCAAATGAGCCAAGTCAGGATGAGCACAACTTCAGTCCTCCTGATAACAATTACAGTAATGAATTATTACATGTTCTTCCAGAAAAAATGTTTTAGAATTGTGTTTGTTTTCCCAGACTCACTATCCTGAAAGCTGCAGCAGCATCAAATCACAATGAGCTCCTTCACTGAATAAAAGTGTAAAACTTTCTCAGTTTAGGCTGTGAGACAAATCTGATCCAATAATGTCATTCTGAAAACGCTTTGATAATAAAATCTGGAGGGCAAACTGAACTGAAGTCAGCATCACAGCAGCTGTTAACCATAGAAAGCGGAAATTCATTCACCTCTACGCACAAGCACACACATCATTTCTTCCTGGTAACCTAGCAACAAGGCTGGCATTGAGGCCAGTGGGGGGGGGGGGGGGGGGGTTGGGGGAGAAGGGGAAGTGATGGCAGTGAGTGTTTGTGTGTGCATGCATGAGTGTGCTGTAGAGGCCATGATTTTCACACACTGGGTCACACGCAGACGGTGTCTTGGTTACTCAGCGTTGCATCAGACGCTGAATGTATCTGACAGGACCAAATCACCTCCCAAAGTCTCTTGTTGTCTTTTCACATCTCCAGGCCTGTTTTTGTGTCTTTGTGTCTCATATCCTTTTATTCAGACTTTTTCTGTGCCTCCTTTCACTGCTGCCATTATTTGATCATTTAGACTTTTGTTGGACCCGGATTTTTGGGTGTCCTGCTATGGTCAGATCAGGTGTTTCAGGGTTCGCTAGAATCCCATTTTTGTAGTCAACATATAATTATAATGAAATATTTTTATATGGTAAGAAACTTCTATTTATAAACGGCTGTGCAGCACAAAGATTAGTCCCTCCTCATCTCCAGTGCAAAGCCAGCTAATCCCCCCCCCCTCCAAAAAAAAAAAAAAAAAAAAACAATCTTTGCTTTGTTTCAATGACATCCTTTGTGCAATAAAGCCATTCCACAATTACAATACCATTGCTAACTTTGTCAGGCACACCTCTAAAAAATCCAAACGAAGTGAAGAAGTTAGAGATCGTATATTAGTTTCTACAGTAGCAAAGCTAAGGCTACAGCCATCATGGTCGCCAAAAAACAGACGGGGGGAGATTCTGGAAGGTGTTGGATGTTTGAAAGTGGCTTCATTACGTTTAATCAACAACCATGTAGACCAGCTTTCTCTGACAATCGCTTTTCCATAGTTAATTTGCATGTGCTTTTTGTAAGAATGTAAACAGGCTCATTGATGGTGTGTTCAGAGCAGTCTGGTTCTTATGGACCCACTTGATTCAAATAATTGGCATAAACATGTAAAAGGCAGGGCTGCATGTTGATGTAGGTAATGCTATCGTCTCACAGTGAGAAGGTCCTGGTTCAAATCCCGGTGGTGCTCTTTCTCTGTGGAGTTTGCATGTTCTCTTTGTGCATGTGTGGGTTTTCTCTGGGAATTCCATCAGTCCAAAAACAGGATTCACTGGTTCATTAGTGTCTCTAAAGAGCCCCCAGTTGTAAATGTTTGTGTGGCCCTGAAACACGCTGGCAACCTGTACAGGGTGTATTCCACCTTCACCCCACAGTGGCTGGATGGCTCTAGCAGCCCCGTGACCCTGAAATGGATGGATGGATCCATTTAAAACATGTTCCTACAACTTAGCTATTCCACTCATTTTGAGCAAACATGCCTATTAAAAGACAAGGTTCACACTAAAAACAGTAAAAGCTTAACCCCAGGAACCATTATTCTGTAAAAATGACAAATGTTATATTGTTTTGCCCTCAGGTATGACTCAAAATAGTAAGATTTCACTTGTTAAAGTCTTGCCTTTGATCAACATGAAACTAGAGTGTAGAATGAGGGAATCAACCCTTCTGTAGCTCACTGTGAGGATTGTGAACTTTGGTTTTTGTCAGTTATGTGATGGTTTTGATCGTGTTCTGTTTTGAACTGTCCCTTTTGGGAAGTCAAACCAGTTTCAGGTTATCATGATTCACAGCTGTCTTCAAAAACAGCATGAAAACATAAACGCTAGTAGTTGTTGTTGTTTTGGATTCATTCAAATGCTGCTGCATTAAACTCATGTCAAATATTTCCAGAGTTTATGGTTTTGTTGAGTCTGTGTAAAACTGCTGTTTATGTTCTGTGGTTTGTCTTCCTTCCAATACCAGATTTTTCTCATTTCAAAGACTATTTCTTGGTTCGTTTAACTTGAATAAAGTCTCGGGTGCAGATCTGAGAGAAACCCGTGAATCTTCCTGCAAAGTAAGGCTCCAGATGGGGGCATGTACCGGCTTCTAGGAGGTTAAGTGTGTGAAGTGTTGCTAGGCTGCAGGACAAGAGGCGGCATTCCACCTCACAATAAAAGCTGAAGCTGATAAAACAGATGAAAGCAGCAGATAGAATGTCATAAAGGCTCTTTGTTTCACTATCGCTTTCCCCTGACAGCCGACGAGACAATCTCCAGAGGTGACACAGAGCCCAGAGATTATGGCCGAGGCGGGAAGGCACGAGGAAGCTGCATTAAAACTGAATCCACACATGCGGTAATGCAGGGAAAGATAAAGATAGCGACGGTGCAGAGGGGGGTGGCAGGCGAGGCGGCGGAGGATGTGGAGATACCAAAGGGCAGAATGCTGGTGAGGCAGCCTGAGGCGTGAAAACACACCTCAGGTCCCGTGTTCAGACACGTTTTACATTCGTCGCCGGGACTCAAGCCTCGACACATAAAGACAGAAGACACTTATCTTGAAACGGGAAATGTTTAGGCCACAACACAAACATGTAACATCGGAAACCCGCGACGGCTGAACTTGTTTTTATAGTAATCTGCACATCAGCCTTATCACGGGAATGCAGTGGAGTTTTCTGATGTGAACTAACACACATTTGATGGACAGAATCTCATTTTCCAGGTGTCTCATCCAGCCTCCCTGTGTTTCACGACGGATGAAACAGAAGAACTGGTGTTCAGGAGCCATTCTTCAGTTCTGCTTGCTCAAAGCAGGAAGACACATTCAGACTGGTGGGTTTGATCCAGCTCTGACGCTCCTGCAGGTTTGGAAGATGAGAAAGAACACCTCAACTATGACATGAACCAAATAAGGAGGTCCTCCTGAGAATGAGTCTTTATTCACTTGCAAACGGCTCAGTCCCATTCACACACTGATGGCGGCTCTGCTGCTGAACACTGGTGCCAGACTTCCACCGGTGGTGGTGTGGGGTTCAGTGTCTTGCCCAAGGACACTTTGGCAAGGCGGGAATTGAACCTGCAATCTTCTGATAAGAGGTTGACTGCCCTACCGCTGCCCCACAGCCGCCCCTTGATGAACCAGATGAACCCTACTGCAGTTTACCTCAGTCCTAATCGACAGCGGAATGTCCAGAGCATCGAGAGAAACTGAAGAGGGTAAAGGGTGTAGGCTCCGCAGCCAAATCCCCTTCAATCTTTTGCTCTTTTCTGAGAGTAGCGTGTGTGGAATCAAACCAAACCCGATGACAAGACACATTTCTCTGGGACGGAGTTCCTGTCAGAACTTTAGTTCATGGTGGTGAACAGTCTGCTGGGGCAACAGCAACAGTTCACTGCCTTGTCCAAAAGACTAATTTAACACACACACACGCACACACACACACACCCACAGACACGCACACGCACACACACACACGCACACACACACACACGCACACACACACGCACACACACGCACACACACACACACACGCGCACACACACGCATACACACACACACACACACACGCACACACACACGCACACACACATACACAGCTGAGCTACATTTAACAGGCTGATATCAACTTTTAGTTAATCCACGTCAGTGTTTTAGTTGTGAGGGGGTTTCTGATATAACCGTGACTCTTCCTTTTCTGAAAACATCTAATACGAAACAAAAAAAATCCAAACCCATCAGGAAAAAAAGCCAGGATAATGAACAGCACCTATTTTTACATTTTCATTTGTTCGTTTATCATCAAATCAATCTATTGTTGTGTTTTTTAGATTTTGGCAAAATCTATTTCAACTTTAACCTTTTGATGTTAAAAAGTATGTTTCTGTGTTGAAGCAAACACAATAATCTGAAGCAGCTTCAGTCATTATGGCTTCATTTGTTCAGCAGATGTCCCCGTTCTTCATATCGTTATTTCTGCTTTCTGTTTCCTGGTGTGAGCCGTGGAACCCTGGAACTTTGGACATGTTGAAAATGTTTGCATGACAAATGTTTCAAAACAGAGTCATAGGAAGAGTCTGGATTTAGTTTCTGTGCATCACAAATGTGAAAGACAGTTCAGGCTACTTCCTGCAGAGCTGGAGAACCGAACGGCGACGGACTGAAGGGAGAAAAATAGAATCTGACATATTGCGGCTGTGAAAGCTGTGCCAATGCCAGCCAACATTTTCTTTTAGGGCTGGGTGAAAGGGGATTTTTTAAATCTTATTTTTCTTTCTTATCTTATGTATAATTTCTTTATATTTAGTTTTTCATATCAGTCGATATCGATATAAATCACAATATAAATTTAATAATAGTTTTATTTGAACTCTGTGGCTCATAGGAGAAATGTGTAATCATCAGCAGGTTGTTTAGATTTAAATCTTTATTTCCTGTCATACTTTAAATATAACAGATGCACTGAAGGAACATGATGCAACAGTTTTTCCCCACAAAACTAAAAAAAAGGCATAAATATTACAAACTGAACTGAAAATTAAAGCAAAAGCTTTCAAGTTTAAAAGAGAACACCAA
>BSAI01006364.1:0-12556 GCA_036245035.1 Adrianichthys oophorus | reverse complement strand
ACTCAAGTTCATGCGGCTCTGCCTGCAAAATGCAGTAGGTAAGTACACTGAACTTATCCAAAGAACAGAAATTCAAATCTTAATGGGAAGCAGAGACCTTGATGGAACAGCTGATGATTCCTCCGCGTTCGTAAACCTTGAGTAGGTTTTCAAATAGCTTGTTTTGCTTGTCTTGGTCTTTGTAGAAAGCCTCTTCCTCTAAGTTGATGGGTTCAATTACAGCGCCACTGAAATCCACCACGGCGTCTCCGGTGTTTCCTCCTTTTAAAGACTCATAGCAGCCATAGAGTCTAAGATAAAAACGTGTTTGGAATGAATAATGTCCCACTCTTATATAGCACCTTTCAAAAAACACAATACAATGTTCTTGTTTCTAATTAAGAAGTTGTCCATAAATCAAGTGTACTGACTTGGCATAAGCCTTCTCCAGCAGAGCACTCCAGAATTCATTTTTGCTGTTTGACTGACAGTAGATCAGGTGTCCGTTAACAGTAGGCAGCCGGTCGTCCACTACCACATCTGTCCACTGACCAAAGACCCAGAACTGAAAGTGGAAGATCCCGGCATAGTTTTCTGGATGTTTGGGATCCCAGTCCTGCTCCTCCCAATCGGGAATCACCTGGGAATTTGTAAATGAAAATTAAACTCAAAATGTTTTTAAAAATAAAAATTCAGTTCAATTCTAAAAACATTTCATGTTGTTTTTTTTTGTCTTGCTATTTAAAGTTAAATTGCTGTTGGCTATTGCACACTTAATTATACGACTCTACTACAACCCTACTCTGGAGACAAGCCTGAGCTGTGCTCACAGGATTTTTGCCTAATGGCTGGGGCTCTTGCCAATAGTCCTACCTAGCCTGAAGGGACATCGGATCACTCCCCTGTAGGGCTACCACCTGCAGGAGAGGCTAGACGCAATCTGGTTTGGGTGACAGTCAAAGGCAGTTGCCTCGGTGACCAAACCCCTGGTCATGGAATTTGGTTTTTGGGACAAGGAATGTCACCTCTTTGTGAAGGAAAGAGCCTGAACTCATGTGCTCATGTCCTAAGCTTTGCAACACTTTTCAAACTTTATATTTTGCTGACCAATATTAAACGTTTGTATCAAAGTCAGGTACAACGCTTTTTACTTGCTGCCTTGGTACGGTGGAGGAATGCTGGGGGGTTACTGTGGAGTCGTTGGCCATGACGATACGCTGATAAGTGTTTCTGACTTATACTCAGCAAAACAGTGTGAGGAGCAATGCGTATCACGTTCAAAATTTATTTTAATGAGCCTGCATTTGTTTGACCACATTTCAGTAAGTTGTTGTCTCATTCTAGCTTCATGTTTGTCTGTGACTTTCTTCCTAATTTGTTTACATGCCTGGCTACGGTGGCTTTTTGGTCCAGTTTTTTCACTCTGAGCCTGTTCAGACTAAGGAACCAAATGTGTCCAGTCTGAATACATTCAAAAACAAAGGTAAAGTCTTTTTCATAGTGAACTCACCTTTTTCCAGAGGTGTTGTTTCAAAGCAAGGCATGAGCTCGCAGCAACAAACCAGCAGTTCCCTACTTCTCCCTGATTCAAATCATGGGAACTGATACCTTCCACAAACAGATGAGGGTCTGAGCTTATCTCCTACATAAAAACAAATGATGTTGATGTTTAGATGTTTTCAGCAAAAATAAAGAATTAACAGCTTAATTTAGCCTGTTAAACAAACAAAAAAATATGCTTATTGATTAAACTTCCTTTTGACCATCTTTTCTTACAGTACCACTCACCCCTGGTCGTTTCCACTCCACAGTACCAGGGGGTGGTTGTCTATAAAACACAGATGAATTGTTTGCGGGGAACTCTGGATCTTCAAACAGCTTCTTGTTCTGGATGCAGTCCCTCTTCAGTTCAGCGTAATGTTGGTTTTTGAACGGGACAGCAGAGGAGAACATGGCTGAGACACTGAAACCTCACCGCTGGAGGTGGATGATGAACAGACAACATCAGTGACAGATTTGGTCAGAAACTTAATTCAAATTGTGGTGACTTTTTATGGTGTCCCTGAATTGCAAGTCACATAAAAAAAATCACTCAATGCAAAGACATATTAAAGATCACAACAAAAATTCAGCTTTTGAGAGGAGAAAGTCTACTTTAGCAGATTAAATTCAATTTTTTTTTTCAGACACGGTGATGTGAAATGAAAAAGGTTGTTTGTGTTATTCAGAATTCTAATTACCAGGTGAATGTCAGATAAGGTGGCGAAAAACGTTCTGCTGGCCCTGGTTTAGGTATTGTGTCCCTACAGATCAGGCACGTGCGTGGGGGTGGGGTTGGGGGTGCCGAGCCGTGGACTGACCGCTAGGTTTGTGTTTGTTTGTTTTTTTGTTTGTTTGTTCTTAACTAAGTTTTTTTTAAAATTTAGATTAGTTTCACTTAGTGTCCAGTTTGGGTTTCTTTTTTCAGTTTAGTTTTTATTGTTTAAATGTTTTAAAGTTTTTTTAAGCTCTAGTTTTTATTTCTTAAGTTAGGTAAAAAAAAAACGTGCCATGACCTCAGATGGACAGCCAGAGGAGTGTGAAAGGTCCGGTGAGATAGAAGGAGAAAAAAAGGAGATGGAAGTTATTGTAGCACTGAAAACAAGGAGATTGGTGGAAACTGCAAACCAGAAGGAGACAAAGACTGAAGAGAAAGAAGCAAAGATGGAGTTAAAGCTCACAGAGAACATAGAGGAAACAGCTAGCGGGAGATGGAGACAGAAGCCAGTGAGAGACCATGCCCACACCTATGAGACTAGAACGCTCAAATGATCCTGCCCATGTCCTGTGATGTCACATAGTATGACGATGACGTTCGTCAAATGAAACCACAATGTGTCCCACACTGAACAGGTTTTATGAGTAAGGTGTGTAATGTGAAGTTCAGAGGCCCTTGAAAATGTATGAATGACCTAAAGGTAGACCACATCAGAGGTCAAGGTTTTAGGAAACACAAGTTGGTGCTTTCAAGAGATTTCCGTTAAGAAGAAATCCAGTCCTTGTCTGTGCACTGTCAGACCACATTGCCGTAAACTGACGTTGATTTGCTAAGTCCAAAACTGAAACTGAAATCAGAAACTGGTTTTCACACTTTAAGGAATGTTCTCCCTGCTGTTATGTAGTTGCTTGAGGAAATGACGCTGCAAAATCCGCAGCCGAAGCAGTGATTCTTTTTGAACTAGTCCTGTGTCTGCGGATGACCTATTGAAGTGACTGGAACCGGATCGGATGCATTGCAACAGAAAGATGTAGACTTGGCAGTAGCAGCATTTAAAATTGTCGATGAGGTTTTGAAGAGACTAGCCCTTAGCAGAACAGAAGGAGAGTTTAAAAAGGTGGATGAACAGAGAAAAGCTGAGTCAGTAGGCCTTGACCCCCATGTGAGGTTCCAGCACAAGCCAGAAGAAGAAAAGTGCATGCCAGATTGAAGCTTGTTGCCACAGCAGCTACAAAGCAACCATACTTTTGCAACCTTGGAGAGGTACTACAGTTATATAAATATGGGTTGCCAAAATACAGTTTTATCCTGAGCGTTGTCATTGTTAAGTGTTACATTTGTGTTCTTTCTACCAAAGAGCACTGAAACTTCCAAAAATAAATTTAAATATTTTTCGTAATAATTTCAAAATTTGGCTTCTATGAGGTGACTTTTCCCTCAAAAGCAAACAAAAAAGTCAAATTTGGTGGGTCAGAATTTTGCTGTGTTAAACAATTTTTTAATTCCAATTTCATCTAGAATTAAGTTAGTGGAAGCAAATGCACAGAAGTGTTTTCATTTTACTCATGAAACAGTGCAAACTTACAACAAAAGAAACTGTCTAATTAGATCTGTTTCATAAAGAAATAATAATAATAATAATTAAATGAACAAAATAAAAATGAGTGCTCAAATGAATAAAAGCTCTCACCAAACAGCAAAACAGTGTTTCCTGTTTTAAAGCAAGGAAATTCCAGGTATGAGACCTGTAAACAAGGAAGTTCCAGGTCTCATACCTGAGTCTCGTTTACATATCAGTTAGAGATTTCTTCCAGAGTGGGGCTCAAAGCCACACCCTTGCTGTGTGTGTGTTTATTATTTCCACTAAACCTACTAACACTTAAAAAAAAACCTTGTTGAGGATTTTAAACTCTCTGCCTGATTTCTGATGTGTGTTCCGGTCATGGCAGCTGGTGTTTGACCCATTTTCTAATACACACAACATTCTTGTTGTGCATTCAAATATCTCAGCTCCTGTCACCACACATCCCAGCTGAAATACTGACGTGCTTTCAACACAGACACCTCTACAGTTTGACCTGTATCAAACTGAAAGGAAGAATCCCAGCAAAGCAAAGCACAGAACCAAAACAAAAAACATATGATCATTTAGTTCAGAAAATTGAAGTAGAATAATACTTACTGCGAAAAGCAAAGTCCTGACAGCATTAAGTTCAGATACGTTCAAATTTTTGGTAGTTTCTTGTTTCGGTCTGTCAATGGTGGGAGCTCTAACAACAATAGCTGCACAAACTCAGCCACAAACTGGTCTGTCGAGAAGGGCGTCTCTACAGCGAAAGGCTGATATGATTAATTCAAGTAGGGAAGAAAGGTAACCACTGAAACTGTTGCAACCACGTCTTTGTCCGTTAGCCCCCTAAAGGTAAAGACAGGTTGAAACCTGCCCTTCTTGTGTGCCCTATTCTGTTTTTTTCCACAAAAACAAAATGCAAACTTTTCTTTCCCAAACATGCCTCACTTGTTCTGTTCCATCAATCTCCACTATGAATGAACATACACCCACTAATAAGCTATTTCCTTTGGATGTCAGAGAGCTGTGGGAATAATAAAAAATAGTTGTGCAGTCCTTTTGGGTTAAAAATCAAAACACTTTGCTTACCCCATAGACAAGACAGAAACAGGTCAACCAGAACATCATTGGATCATTCAGATCAGTTCTGCTCCTCCGTAAAAGTTCAAGAGAAAAGGGTGTTTTTTCAGTAAGTGAGGAAGGAAATATTTAGGTATTTGATGGATAAAGGAACATTTCCTGTGTTAGAATGCAGGAAGACCACGTGTAAATGAAATTATTGGCAAACAAATGAAATAGCACGACAATACCAGTCAGGAAAGAACACGCCTTGTTTCTGGGAACATGCTTTCATGATTTCCTATAGGACATCATGTTAAGTTACAAACAGGATTTGTATTTCCTTTTTAGGGTTCTTATCGACTAATATCACGGCTGTTTTCTTTTTTTTTCACTTACCGTCACAAACTGCTTGTAGTTAAATAGGCTGTGTGAGGTGATATACGTGTTTAGATGATCCATTGATATAAAAGTTTATAAAATGTGAGATGATACAAAATGCATAAAGTGAAAGATGGAAGTTTTAGTTTGTTCATTCAGACTGTCAGATCATGCAGTCTCACCTCATTTAAAAACAGAGCGTTTAACATTTCAGTTTCCCAGCTGATAATTTTGAAGGAGGACCTTGGCCAACTCTGAAATACATGACTCAGTAATCAGTTCAACTACAACAGTTGATGTTACACATTTCTGTCAGCAGGTGGCAGCTGTTCTATAAGCGGTGTTTGCATTTTTGTGCTAAAAGATGTACGGCAGAGGGTGCTACAGAGAAAAATCAGCACTGAATAAAAAACTACAATGAAAGGTGGCTGTGAAGGGTTTGAAAGTCAGAAGGAAGCTGAGAACTAAAACATGAAAGAAAGGATTAAAACTGGGCAACATTAATTTTTCAAAAACAAATGTGATTTGTCTTTTTTTATTACAAAATGCAGGGGAGGGGGTGTAACCTTTTGCTCTGAAGATTTGGTGAGGTAAAAATGTACGAGGGCCAACAAACTGGCCAGCAATCTTTAAACCCTTATAATAACATTAAATGCAAATTTACTATGTTTTTGGAATGTGATATGCATTAAAATTACAGTTGATTTCACATTTGAAGACCAGAAATAAAACAAAGAAAAAAACCTGTCTGGAAAAAAAGAAAAAAAAAACTTTTGTCAGCATTAAATCTTTGTTCAGATGAAATGTTACATATTACTCACAAATAAATGCTCACTGTAAACGTATACATTTAAATCTTGTGAACAGGAAAATAACACAAATGATTAACTTACACAGAAGTTGTTTTGATCACAGAAAAAACAAAATCAGTCCCTTTCACCTGACCCTTAAGGCTCTGAAGGTCAAGTAGCCACAGGTTGTTGCCACAGGTTTACATCGGCTTATAACCTTAGCGTATCACAATCAAGAAATCGTAGTTCTTACAAAGTGCTGGGGGTCACAAATTATTGATTTTATAAGAGGAGCTTGCAGGCCGATAGAAATTTGAACGAGGACCGTATTTGGGCCGGACTTTGGACATGCTGGCATAATATCAGCAATGTAAGGTCAAAGTGTCATATAAAGCCACAAATAAATGCATTTTCTTTGAAGCTTTTAGAGTTCTTGGCAAAAAATTCTTCCTTTGAAAATTACATTTAAAATTCTTTATATATTTGACACACAAGCTGTTTCTAAATTTATACTTTTAAAATTGTTTATTTACATTTACACCTTTAGAACACAAATTATATGAACATCTACGTAGATTTTATGTTAAACTGTTGTTACAGCACTTGCTTATGCATATTTATCCATAAATACTATTACATATACTGAAGTAACTATAGTAAACTTGAGATCAGTCAAGTAAAATACAGCAGTTTTATTCAAAAAAAACAATTTCACTTAATGCATTGAATGAAGCTCTGAAACGAGCCACTGTGATGTTGTAAAATACCACCAAAAAAACCCCCAAAAAACGCATTTTTAAAGAAAGGCAAAAATTGAATTCATTCCGTTAAAAAGGTAAAGAACTGAAAGAAGGGGGCAAAATTTCTGTTCAAAGTGGTGGATGAAGTATTGCAAACCTGCTGCTGACACAAGCTGTCCTGCTGGTTTAATAGTGCTCCCTGCAGGATAAAGACAGAGTTCACAGCAGGCATATCTAAAAGGAAAACAGATCTATTCTGGAATCCAAGTGCATAGCTTTTACTGAAGGGCAAAAAAGTACTCAGTCAGCCAACAATTGTGCGAATTCTCCTAAAAAAAGTAATAATTATGAGTAAACTTCAACTATTAGAGATAGAATAGGGGGGAAATCGAGAAACTTAGTTGTATATTTAATGAAATTCTTAATAAATTCCTCAGTAAAATATGTATTTGGTCATGTACAAACAAGCAAGATCCCTCGCTCTCACAGACATGTCACTTCTTGTTTAGGAGGCCTGTTGCCTGTATTAATGGAACCTGTTTGAACTTCTTGTCAGTATAAAAGATACCTGTCCACAGCCTCAGTCACATTCCAAACTCCATTATGGCCAAAATCAAAGAGCTGTCAAAGGACACCAAAAACAAAACTTTAGACCTGCACCAGGCAGGGGAAACTGAATCCGCAATAGATTGGCAGCATGGTTTTGAGGAAATAAACTGTGGGAGAAATTATTAGAAAATGGAAGACATGCAGGACAACTGGTAATCTCCCTTGATATGCATGAAGTTTCTAAGAGGGCTTTTGGATGATCAAGAAGAGGATTGGGAGAATGTCTTATTGTCAGATGAAACCAAAATAGAACTTTTTGGTAAAACTCAACTTGACGTGTTTGCAGGAGAGAGAATGCTGAGTTGCATCCAAAAAACACAATGTGTACTGTTCGGGCTGTTTTCTTGCAAAGACACCAGGGTGGTTGAGCTGTGTAAAGGAAAGAGGAGGAGCCATGTATTATAAGATTTTGAATTTAGCTTGTTTGCATCAGCAAAGATACTGAAGATGAAACGGGGCTGGGTCTTTCAGTATGATGATGATCGCAAAAACACCACCTTTCAAGGTCCTGAAGTGTCCTAGCCAGTCTCCGGCCCTTTAGAAGGAGCTGAAAGTAGGTTCTGCTCAGTTAAATTACAGCTCTAGAGGAGATCTGCATGAAGGAATAAGCCAAAATTCCAGCAACCCAAACCAGCCCCCTTTGGCCCCTGGCTGCACCAATTTCCGTGCGTGAAGATTATGTACAGAACTGCCTGAGGGCAGTCTTCTCAATGTGCAACATGCAGACCATACTAACTGCCGGCAATGCAATTGCCGTCTCCAAATCCACAAGGCATTTATGGACCGGTTGAGTGAACTCCTACAAGCTCTCCAGTATCCCGTGGAGGGTAAAGAGCTGGTCCATTGATCCACTGTTGAAATAGCAACCTTATTGTTGTTCTTAAATTTGAGGTTTGATCATTGCCTGAACTCTCCTCCCTAGTACTCTGAAACAAACTTTTCTGAGGTTCAGGAGCGTGACTTCAGCTCGGGTGATGGATAACTCCTCCCTGCAATGTATGTACAGTACGTACTGTATTTACAACTGAAAACCCCTCTTTTTTCTAGAACTATGAAACTTAAATTGACAGTATTAAGGTTCATATATATGTATAGAATTTAGTATTGACCAGCCCCCTGGGGACAATTGACCCCTAACCCATGTGCAAAAACTTAAGAGCACAAAAGATGACATTTGGGACACAGGCCCCCTTTTTCTGTGGTTGCTCCTATAAATTCTTGTTATGAATGTGTAAACCTGTACGTGGTGTCAAAATTCTTCCATTAATGTCCATTATGAGAATGGCACAAAGACAGTTACTTTTTAAATTATTGCCTTTATTATAATAATTATTATAACTCTTAGTCTTGCGTAGCCTTTTAAAACTGCTGATCCATCAGACATACCTCAGCAGCCACCCCCCACCCCATCTCTAAAAATCAGACAAATAAGTCATGAGGTTTTGGATAAACTTTTTTACTTTGTGTTGTGCATGGCTGTGTCTTGAGTGTAAAAAAAACAATAAAAAATAAATAAAAGTATGGCAGTTTGGCCATAAAAATAAACACAAGAGAGGAATGCTAAAGCTGTGGAGGAAATTCATCCTTGGAAAAAGCTTACGAAAACCCATTATGTTTGAAAAGTATTAAAAGTTTATTGAAAATCATAAGATTAACAGATTTTTAAACTGGTAGAGGATAAACACATTATATGATTTATCTCATTCACATATGCAGGAATATTTTTACACAACTGTTCATTATTGCAATTTACCACAGAAGTGCAATTTAGTTAATTTAAATGATAAATGTACAAAAAATGTCAGTAAAAACAGTACTCTTCAGGTAAACAAGGAAAGTTGCTAAAAAAGAACAAAAGTAGAAATGAAAAAAATATCCAACAGAATGTTTTTTATAAAAGTTCGACTACTTTCCACAATTTCTTTACCATTTAAACGTTTTTGTAAAAAGGTAGGTTTTGACTGGTTTTAGCTTAGCTTCAATAGCACAGGACATATAAGTTCTATTTTGGAATACATGATATGGTTGTCAGTTCAGTTTTGGAAACAATACTACCGGTAAGAATGATGGTGCCAAGAATTTCATCAGCCATCTTACTGCCCCTCTTCTCGAGCTGGAACTTCTGCTAATTCTGAGAGTCCTTTGGTGATCCAGACAACCCCACCTGGACCATGAATTCATCCTTCATCGCCTTGCTGTTCCACACCTGGAAAAAATCAAACAATTGACAGTCAGGTGAAGAAAAAAATATCTTTGCCCAGTTATTATGCAAAAGTGTCAATAAGTGCCGTTTGTCAAAGTACTGACTCCCACCTTGAACTCTATTCAAACTATGAAAGAAATATGCAAGGATCAGACTTGACTGTTTGCCATGTCCATAAAAAGGCTTAACTCACCCCAGGCTCACACCGTATGCGGTACAGCTCCGGTGTGGACGCCAGAGTCTTTATATAACATGAAAAGTGCGAAAAGCACTCACAATGCATCCGGTTGGGTCCGGCCTCTGCTGTCCAGCCTCTGTGGCGCTTTGTATTTGTTTAGTTAACTTCAAATTTTGCCAGACGCCGAAGCTGATCCGTAGCACTTGATTGTAAAGTTGGGCACTTAACGTCATGAACCAGAAACCATGCGAGCGAATGTGAAGTGCATCCGGTACATTTTTTTACAATAAAACCTATTTTTTGCTATGACGTCATATTAAAATGGCGGGTTCTCACAAGAACCTACGTGAGTTCAGAGGTCCGCGAGATTGGCAGCAGAGCCTGTCTGGGGCAGGGCCGCAAGTACTCCGTAGTCAGTGTGAGTTACTGACCATAGCTAGACCGCTCCGGCGTCTTGACCGGAGCCGGACCGCATGCGGTGTGAGCCCAGGGTTAGAGTTTTGCGTAGATAATAAGAAAAAATATCATACTTATTAATAACTAGACATAAAAACATCCTGATTATAGGATAATTTTGATTACCAATGGAATTGGGACATGGTATTGCCTTTTAATTCAAGGCAAAAATAAGTAACATTGGAGTAACGTTAGTGCAAGATATATATTCTTTGTTTTTTTATTTTATGGTGGTTTTGTAAAACTGCCCCCTTTCACATTTGTAACACAGCATAACCAATAAACAGTGGATGCAGTTTGTTTTTTTCCTTCAAGGATATAAATGTGGATATAAATGTTTTAACCAGCGTGGCATTGCTTGAATACGTTTGGATAACAAAAGACAAGCATAATCACTTCCTAGTGTTGACTCACACGACATTCTACCCTTATTTGCAGAAAAAGTCATAAAGTCTATAGTTCTGCCAGAGAACAACATGCAGGCCCTACTAACTGCTAGCAATACACACACTCCAAATCCACAAGACATTTATGGACTGGTTGAGTGAACTCCCAAAGGCTCTCCAGAACCCTCTGGAGAGTATAGAGCTGGTTCACGGTTCCACAACTAGAACGGCTACTGCACTGCAGTGACCTCCTGTCTTGTCCTGGTTTTCTAGCCCCTCGGCATTTAAAACAAAAACATGAGTCACAACTTGAGGATACCCAAAAAAAGGAGTCCAGCATTTTCCTTTGGGTCTGTCCTCAGTCAGTTCACTGTGAAAAATGGAAACAGACATCTTTTAGTTTGGTATTTTAACCTTGATATGATAAACTGATGTAACATTCTGTCAGTTTGACAAACCACTGATGTAAAATCATGATGAAAAGGTAGGTTACTTTATATATCCTTAAATATCGTGAATAATTCCTTCTGGCAAGAATTACAAGTTTTTGCAATTTCCTCTGATGTATCAAGCTCTGTCTAGATCTAAAAGGTAAAGACATTTATTTTTCTCTAAACCCCACAAAATATCTGATAACTACAAGATCTGCTTCTTTTTTTAACTGTGAAAGGTTTTGTCAAACTTGGAATTCCCTTAGACGCAGCTTCCAACCAAGGTAATTACTGTCATACCGGCAGCCTGAATCCTCATTGGTGAAAATTCTCAGCATGAACTCCCCCTGTTCACCAGGATCAAAGGTGGATGGGATGATGACATATCGGCCCCTAGGCAGGTTGGATCTCTTGAAAACTGACCGAACATCTAAAAAAGTGGTGATTCCTATTTGTTTATAAGTCCAACATCGGCCTATTCTGTACTTCCTGTTAAATCCCACCTGGAAACAAAATTAACAGTTTACAGGAGTGAAACCAATCTCATGCGTTATTTAATTTTTTGTAGCACATGAAAGCCTCGTTTCCACTGAGCGGTCCGGTCCGGTCCGGTATGGTATGGTCCGGTCCGCTTTTGAGCATTTCCATTGTAAAATGGACCCCTTAAACAGTACAGTACCTCTTGGGGGTCCTCATCAGTTGTAGGTCCATAAAAAAGTGGAACGGAACGCTTGGAGCGGGGTCGGTGTAGCCACCTGTTGATTGGCAGAAAGTGATGACGACTTATTGAAGGCGCCAATATAGCGCTCCTGAGATAAATTTTCTTCCTCTTTATGGTGGTATTCATCTTATCCACCCTATTATTATTATCCACACAATTGTCTTTCAAACAATATTATATTCCTGTTATACACGATGTAGCAGCAGTAAAACAAATAAAAGTCGAGCTGCTGGATGACCTCCATTGTTGTTGCTTTGTCGCACTACAATGACCCAAATACGCTACCGGTCTACACCACGCATGCGCCGTAAAAACAAACCGCTCAGTGGAAACAAGGCTTTCCAAACCTTTTTATTTAATATTAAGAGAAATACTTATATAACGGTTATAAAATGTAAATGAAATACACTCCTATTAAATCAAAAACTCCAGCCTGTTTAACAATAGATAACATGGTTATTGTTCAAAATACATTTTGACCATGTTTTATTTGTGGAACTCATTGCTGGTCGTCTCCACTTCACTTTACCCCAAGGTTCTTCTTTATAAAACACAGAAGAATCATCTGCAGGAAACTCTGGATCTTCAAACGGCTTCTTGTTCTGAATGCACTCCCTCTTCAGTTCAGCGTAATGTTGGTTTTTGAACGGTACAACAGTGGAGGACATGGCTGAGACACTGAAGCCTCACAGCTGGAGGTGGATGATGAACAGACAACATTAGTTAGATTTGGTCCTCAACTGGTTAAATTTGGCAACTTTTTCCTGGTTCTGCTGCTCATCTCACAAATTCATA
>BSAI01006360.1:0-13332 GCA_036245035.1 Adrianichthys oophorus | reverse complement strand
GAAGGCAGGGTACACCCCTGGACTGGTCGCCAGTCTGTCGCAGGGGCTTTGCATGACATAGGTGTTGAAAAGTGCCATGTTGGCGTTGGGCCTGGCGTCTGCCTTTACCAAGTACTTGATAAAGGCTTGGGCCTCCTTGCTCTTGTCCACATAAACCTTCTTCGTGGACCAGCCCTGGAAGTCACCAAACTCAACCATGCAGCCCTGGTCTCTGGTTGCACGGGCTTCTGCTTGCATTTCCTGCTTTCTCTTGTACTTGTCACCTTCTTCTCCCATCTCTCTAATTTGAGAAATGTATTGAAGGAACACTCTTTTGTTTTCTGATAAAGGTAATGTCTGTGGTTCCTCAACGGAGATGCTAAACATTAAATATACAGCATAGAGAACAGAAAACAGAGAGTTGTCCAGGAGCCATCTAAACCGTTGGCCGTGTTATTTTTTAAACTGGAGTTTGCAGTGAGCCAAAACAAAAAACTGGTCACTGGGGTCACCTCCATTTGTGCTGACAAATGTACAGGCTTCTGTCAGCACCTCCTCCTTTGGTTTGGCTCTTACAGTCTCACATTCACATTTTCAAGGCGCTTTGCCTCTGCTGAGGGTGCAAGAAGAAACTGGGTGGATGTTGCCGATTGGCGACAAAAAACAGGCAATGAAAATCATAAATCCATTGTTATCTTGCATGTTAAGTAAGTAACAATAATTTAACAAACTGCATGTAAACCATAATAATGTGGTACTAAACACTACCATAACCGAAAACAAGCTTCATGATGAGTTTTCTCAAAATAAATGACTCTCATATTATAAACATATTTAATGTAATTTTGTAGACTGAACCCACTGAGTGTATCAGAGAACTGAAGTGAGTGTGTGGGAGCCACCTTCCTCCCCCATATAAACAAAGGTTTACTTCCTGCTCCAAGCTATTGAGGTCAATTCAGTCCCCATTTTTTGGAGCCAGTAAAAACTTCCTGTTTGGAACGCCATGGGGGAGGGATCACTCTGTTAACGGCTAAACCATGTCCTTGCAGTTCATTGTACTTTTAACAAAAGTAAAGTTTGTCTGGGACATTTGCTATATTTACAGTTCATTCATAGACAGTTAACTGAGCTTTCCACTCATAATTTATTACAATATCTTTAGTGTTTTTATTACTATTGTTGTTGTTAGAAAACCTGCACAAAACATCTCCATTAAAATATGTTTAATTTGTATTAATTTAATATGTAAGCTGTATCACATTATTTGATGTCGCTGTTTGAATGTATCTGATTAGATCTGTCGTGACATTTGTTTTGTGCTGCATTGATAGCAATTTAAGGTTTGAGGTTGTGAAAAAACATAGAAAACACAGACTGTAGATGTTACCTATCAATATTTTCACCTTTCTAACAAATACTAAACGAATGTAGACAAGTAATGTTTAATCAATACTACCTGTTGCAACAATGAGCACAATGGTGGGCAAGGACCGTCAAACTTCAACACGAGCACAGAAATGCCATTTCACAAAAGTTTGCTGTTTATATCAATGAAAAAATGTGAACTATTTGAAATAACCTACAAGAGTGAACTCGTTAAAAAAAAAAGAAAAAGGACAGAGAACACAGTTATTTAAAGTAAGTCACAGGAGTCAAATGTGTTTGGTGAATGTGGACTTTCTTGTGGCTTACTTTGGCTAACAAGGTGAGTTGCTCTTATTCTCCATATGTAAAACATGAGATTCTTCAGCTCTTCCAGTGGTGATCAAATGCAACAATTTTACTGTTATGCCATAAAATAAGACATGTCTTCACAACAATGTTACTTTAAAACATCTCATAAAGTACTCTAAGATGTAGAACAGCTGTAAGTGCCCTGTAGGCTGTTAGATGCTTATGACAAAAGCATTTATTCAAGTGTGTTCTTTTAAATTCTTTAAACATGGACTAAAACACCTGCTCAGTGCAAACATTACCAAAGATATTGTGATTAGAACTGACACAGACAAGGTAATAGATGTAAATGCTTTTTTACACATTTAACAGATTTTTATTTGGGGTATTCCAGCTGTTTTTCTTTAATTTGGCAAAATGTAACTACTCAGAGTAGGGGGATCAGTGTAATCCTGCATTCACACTTGACACAATTTATGCGTCAGTTTTGCGTTGGACAGCTCTCCTCTTACGTGTGTCAAATTTTCTGCTTGACGTATGCCAGTTAATCATATTTAAATGATATTTTCCTTTTCAACTTTTGCTTTCTTTTATAAAATGTTTAGCTTCTGCATTTTCTTTTCTTCAGTTGTAAGGAATTTCAAATGTAATTGTTTTACCAAGCCAAGATGCCTGAGCCAAGATCATGTCTGTTGAAGGGTTGATGTCTTCTAAAGTCGAAGCTTAACTATGTTGGAGAGATTTACTGTTAACAATCATCACACTGTTCACTGCCAACAGTATCCTGTTTTATCCAAATATCTCCCAAATATGCCCGGAATAAACTAATTAAACTCAATTTATTAAGAAAAAAGGTAATTCAACAGTTCATCCTAGAATCACCACATACCACATATCTGTAGCAGCTCGGCTCTGGGTGACTCAGAGAAATTTTACCTGTGAGCTTTGTCCAAAAGAAGGGAGTGAAAAAAAATAATGTGCTGGTATTCTGGTTTAAACAGTTTACATTCAGAGTGATACACATTTGCCTCCTCAGTCTCCATCAACTGTCTGTGAGAGCTTTTCAGTGGAAGCAACATCCACGCTGTGGAACACTTACTTAGAAACTGTCACGGTTATGGATCTACAGGAGAAACACCTTTGATGAAGATGATGGCAAAGATGAGGATGAGGACGAGCTTCCTTTGTAAAAACTTTAACAAGCATTCAACATGCGTGCTTGTCATTTCTGGTGTGTGCTCCATGTTTTCTCACACTCTTGCTGCCCACAGGACACTGATGTCCTCTGACAGGCTGTGAAGGTCAGGCCTGGGGGGTGTGATAGCCTCACTCCGGGGAATGCTGAGGAGATGGAAGAAATTTCTTCCCTTTTAACACACAGAAATTAACTAAAGACTTGAATGTGTGTGCGTGGTGATGGGGGGGGTCAGTAAGCTAGCAGGGGGTGGTGCCCTCCTCCTCCCCAAAGTCTGTTCCCCGCAGAGAAGAGGGGGCCGTGAAGAAGAGCATGTAATTTGAGAAGCAGAGGAGGTGATGGGTAAGTGTGATGGTCACAGAAGCGTAAAAAGATCCTGGAGAGAAGCTTGGAGAGGTGTGCATTAATAGAGACAAAGACTCACAGGTAAACATGGCTCTGTGGTAAGTAGTATTTACAGAAGTTTCCATTATTCACTCAATATGAATGCATGGAAACCTTTTAAACATTGATCATACTGTCCAAATCCCAAGTACCCCAAAGCTAAAAAAAAAAAAGCATTGCAGTGGAGCTAAAAAAAGGAGTAAGGAGGGGACATGAAGATGCAGCATGCCCTGAGGGCTCACATGTTTTAACAAAACAAGTGTTGTTCTGCTGGGAAAAAAAACAGGATTCAACCTCTCTGTCCCTGAAAACCAATAGAGAAACTGAGTTTACTTCTAAGCCCTGAATGCAGGGAAATGTTGCTGCCTGTTTCAGTCCTGGTGTTGATTTGAACAGTCAGATCACCTGCTTCTATTTCACTCAGCATGAAGTCAGCCCTGACCACGCTTTCATTCTTGACAAAATCAAGCATTCAAAACATTGTTTAAGAGTGGTCTGGACTTCTTTCTGTTTGGATTCTTCATCTTTCTTGGCTTGTAAAAAACATAATTTACCTCTTATCTTTGAACCAGAAATCAGAAATCATTATGAAAAGCATTTAGTTTCTTATAGTAATCATCTTTTAATGCTTTTTCCATCCTTTTCTCAGTCTCCCTGCACCTTCTTTACTGCCACATAGTCGACATGACTTTATTCAGGGGAGAAGTCGCTGTCTGAATCACAGACACAGAGAAGCCTCTCTGTTCCAGGTTTTTCGTAGCTTCTTCTGCCGAGTTATAAACACAGGTTTCGCCCATGAGAAACACTCTCAGTTTGGCCAGATAGGGAGTTTTTCACACAGCAACTTCTTCACTTCGTTGTACTCACGTCTCCATTTCAAAACATCTGCAGTGTAGTCGTGGACGAGTGAAATCTTCTTCTCTTTGTAGGTGAAGCCCTTTTTTTGCCTTGTGAGCCTTCAAACTTCCTCTTTGTAGCTGAAAAACGTCACCACAATGAAGCGTGGAGGTGCGCTAGGCGGTGCTCTAGGATCGAGCAATCGGTGTGCCCTCTCAATATTCAAGTTGATGGGCTGAAGAGCTTCCAAAGCTCCTTTAAGGCAACTTTCTTTAAATGTTGGCATTGATTGTGTCCCATCCTCTTCCCCCTCCAGCACTCTGAAGATGCGTATATTCTCCCGTCTTGTTCTCCCCTCCAGGTCTGTCACTTCAGCAGCAAGATTGTTCTGCTGTCTCACTAGTTCCGCCATTGCTTCTTCTACTGACATTGTTCTACCGTCTGCTCCTCCCAGGTGTGACTCAACTTTGCTGATTCTGCTTTCTATATTTGTTATATCAGTTTTCAATTGTTTAAAGATCCGCACAGCTCGTGGAGGATGGACTCCAAATTAGCATCGCTAGCCTTGGCCTTCAAGTGGCTGCTACCTTTTCCCCGCCATCACGCGTTTCATTTGTCAAACTCGGCTTGTTCATAGAGATAATATTTCTAGTTTCAGTCTTGGGTGGCATAGTTGTCGGATACAGTTTTATTCAATGAACTCTACATCAAACTATGCTGAGAAAGTTCTTTATAAGGCTGAGAGCAGGAGCCGAAAGTTAGGTAGCCACCATCTTGGCGAGGTGCTAGAAGTCCTTCAAAAAATCAACTTCAAAGAATTTGTATCAATTTATTTGCATTTATTGAGAGAAATCACAATTTGATCCCTCTTGTCTGAAAGACTCAGTACTTTGTGCAAAAACCCTTAGTAGCACCAAGGTCAGACATTTCTTGTAGTTGATGATGAGGTTTGTGCACATATAAGGAGGAATTTTGGTCCACTCTTCTTTGCAAATGTCTTCTAAAATCATTAAGATTTGGTGGCTGTCGCTTGCAACCCTGAGCTTCTGCATAGGGTTTCTATGTGGTTGATGTCTGGAGACTGTTTGGGCCACTCCATGACCTTGATATACTTCTTCTTTAGCCAGTCCTTGGTTGGCTGTGGACAGTTGTCTTTTCTACAGATGATTAGTTCAAACAAGTGTCTTCAGGTCAGGTGACAGGTTGATTAGGAGAGTCTAACTCAGGGGTAACAGAATCCAGGCCTCGAGGGCTGGTGTCCTACATTTTCCAACCAATCTGCCATTGAAGCTCCTTATTGGCCAAACACTGTTGATCCAGGTAATTAGTTGCAGATAAGACAGGAGTTTTGAAAAGAAGCAGGACACGGGGCTTTGAGGTATGGAGTTTGACACCCTGCTCCAAGTAGTCAGTGTGACCCAGAGCCCTAAATGGTTTCTAGGGGATCAAATACTTATTTCCCTCAATTAAATTCAAATAAACTGATGTAAATTCTTTAAAATTCTTCACCGTTCAAATGAACCTATAATTAGGAGGACAGAATGTTACTTTCTTTTTAAGTAGGCAAACCTGAAAAAAATCAACAAGGGATCAAATATATATTTCATCCACTGTAAAACCTAGTAGATTGTAAAAAAAAAAAAAAAATTCATTAAATAAGCATATTTCTTTGGTCATGATCTTCCCTTCAATATTTGCTCAATGGCTCGAATGCTGACACTTTGAATGCTGAGGATAAAGGGTACAGAAAATGTCTCCTGCAATGTTCAGAGTTTATTAGCCCCCTCAAATGTGGATAGAAAAGAAAAAAAAAGAATGTGTCTTGGGGGCTGTAAAAGTTAAAAATATCTATGTTAATTAAATTGAAGTGCTATGTGTTGGTCAGGAAGCGGTGCCCCGAAGAAAGCACTTCGTGTGGGGGAGGCTGGAAAGCCCAAACACAGGAGAATGCCATGATAACAGAAACTACATGTAAGAAGAGAATCGAATAAAAATGTGAAAAACTAAAACATGAGTAAACATTTGTCAGACCAAGAACCTGAACTTAAACACACTGAGGACTAACTAAAAGAAGCAGCTAGTTAGTGAACCTAAACCTAATCAAACAAAACCTGAACCCAACAAGACGAAGACCTAAAACCGCAAAGAAAAGAAAACTAAGATATGAAGGTCCCAGACACAAGATCTTTGTGGTCCACATAGTGGTCCCAATTGCTAGTGTATTGGGATGCTGATATGACCTGCCGCCCTTCCTTCTTGTTCATAGAATATGAGTTTTATTCGAGTTTCACCCCTCAGCTGTTCCAAAATTCAGCAGTCAGAGTTTGAACCAAAGTAGGTTAGATCACATATTTCAACAACTTTTAAAAATGTGGGTGTAAATTTTGCCCTTCTTTTATTAAAAAAGGCCATCTAAACATCACAGAAATACCAACTGTGAATGAATGAAAACTAAATGAAAATCAATAAACAGAACCTTTTTAAAAGCAAAATAATGAAACAAGCCTGGGCAAAAATGATGGCATCCTGAAACTAACTTTTTTTTTCTTGGTGAAAGAGAAGTGATTGCTGAGAATCCAGAAAATTGTTTTTTGAAACATAGAGCCTGAAGAAGCTGGAGACATTCAGATGACAGAGCCTGGGATCAAGGAGCAAAGTTATGGGTAGGTTCATAATGAGTACAGCCCAGAAATGACATGTGGTCTTAATACATCCTGGTTTTATCTGGATGCGTGATGAGCTGTGAGTTATTGGTCTCAATTACTGGCAAATTCAGTAGATTGATGGCTTAGAGGTGTGTCAGAATCCTTGAAGAATGTTGAAGAATGTCTTTCACAGGCTTCCATACTTGTTTGCAGTTTCTGGTCCCCTTCTCATGAACCAATTACTCCAAATGTGTCAACTTTGAAGGCTTTCATCTCAATTTACACAGACAGGTGGAAAACTGTTCAAAACAGTGAAGTCAGAGAACAAAAGACGGAGTCTTTCATGGACATACCGGAAAACAGAAATGTCATGATAAAGACAAACTATATTATCTTTAATAAGGCATTTGTAATCACAGTCTTGTTGTGTTTTAGTAGTGCAGCATCCACACTCTTCCAATGAGTGTCACAGCTACAGACATTCAAAGATAATTTTATGTGAAACGCTGTTAGTGGCATTCATCCCAGCAGCCATCAGGACAGAGGCAGCAACACAATGGAAAGGTCAACAAACCTTAATTATCTTCACATAAGAAAATGAATGGCTTTATGATGCACCTATGCACCCCATGCATCCAAATTCTTCTCATGTGTTTGAGCTTAAAGGACAGTAAAATACAGTTATTGGGGTCTCCTGTTTTTTTGTCTGTCAATCACAGACATCAGCAGACAGGCTGAAGGTCATTCAGGTTTAGCTGAGATCTGCATCAGGAGGCAGTAGGTGTGTTCAGGCTGCTCAGTCTTGCTGCATGAGCAGAAGTATGAAGCTGCTCTGCTCCTAGTCTGTCAATCACAGCTTCTGACCAGGAAAACAGAAAATTTGTCAGTGATTATCATCCATGACAATGTTCTTATAGCGGAAAGATGGAAATCGCTACACCTGGATTTAGGATTATGTATTCCATCCATCCATCTCTCAACCCATTTATGTCCTGAGCTCTCAACACAACACGTAAGCCTCTGAAATACGGGCTGTTCAGTAAAAAAAAAAAAAAAGGTTGGTAAATTGAAATTCAATAGAACCAGATTCAAAGCATTTTTGCTTTTTAAATGTTTTTACATTTATTTATTTTTAAAAACAGTGCCACTGGCTGAAGAACCAGGCAGTAAAAGTGCTTCTTGAATTACCCCGCGATCAACCACTACCAGGAAGCTGTACTTCTTGTTTTTGTTTTTTTAATTGTGTGTGTGCATGTCTATTTTCTTTAGTGGGAGCCAGTGGTGAACAAAACTGAGCCTTCAGGTTTCATTCACCAAAATTATCCTCTTAGATATATACCAACCTTCTTCTTGTATAAATATTATTCTATGAAGCAATTCCATCATAAATGGATCGTTTGTATAGAATTAATTCACTATAATTGCACATTCTTATTGTTAAAACAAACTCTGTGCAAGTCTCCTTCCACTGCAATATCAGCTGCAACAAACATCAAAGCACAAGTGACAACTCATTGAACTTGAAAAATATATTTTTATTGAAAGCATTTTTTTTTTTGTTTAAAGCAAATACAACCTAATGGGACATTACCCTGAAAAAGCCTACATTCTGTAGCCTATAGCCTTTATGACAGTCAGCTCTGTTTTCAGCCCAAATCTGCTGAAATGTTGCTCCCAAAATCTCTGGGGGTCAATGAGGGTGATGAACACTAGTTTTTCATGGTCTTGAAATCTGTTTTTTGTCTGGCAAATGCTATTGTCCAGAATCCTGCAGTGAAGCTGCTGGTAATGAGACGCTGGAGCTTAATGCGGTCGCAGAGACTGTTCCCTGAGCCACTGAAAGCTTCTCCTGGAACATTATTTCAAAAGCCTTGATCCATACGGTAAGAAGTGTTGCAGTGACGTCCTCAAAACAAGCAGCATCCCAACGACCCATGCAGAGCACAAGTGCAAACACCCCCCCTGAATTAAACATGGTTTCCTGCTTCTTTGCAGGTCTCCTCTTCTTTGTTTCTCTGACAGCAGATGGATGGTTACCAGTTTTATTGAAACTTTGATCAGACTGTGCAAATAGGGCTGGTGAAGGTTACTCAGGAACAGCGTGAGAAAACATTTGTGGCGGATTAAAATGTGAATAAAACAATAGAATTTGGTTAGGTCAAATTATGGCCCTCTAATCTATGCAGAAAGTTATTGAAAATAGTCAGACAAAACAAAAAAAAAGCTTAAGACAGGCTGGAATCTGCGACGTGAACGATGCTGATCTCTGCCGGTCTATTTGAAGAGTTCTATAATCGAAAGTCTATAATCCTTGCATCTTTGTATGTATTCATTCATTCATTCGTTCATTCATTCATTCATTCATTCATTCCTGTTGGATTTGTCACATTTTCGTTTGACATTTGTTACAATATGTGTGAATAACATTCATGAAGACGTGCGTTAGTGCGTGCTCATGTGTGCGTGTCGCTGCATCTCTCCCTTCACTCGTGAGGACACTAAAAGGCAGCGTCAGCCTAAAGTTTCACACCGGTTCCCGGCGCGCGGCAGCCTTGCACATCATCAATGCGTTGTCGTCATCAGTGACGTTCCTCCGCACATTAGGACCATGCGCCGATGTGGACCTCCCCGAAGCCCTTAAGCTGCAGAGCCGCTCGTGAGCACAGAGGACACTTGTTGCGGGTGAAGCCCGCATGTTTGGGCGCGTGTCTGGAGCGCTGGCACAGGCTGGCGCACGAGCGATTTACCGGGTTGGGTGGCACAGCACCTCAGTGATCTTGCAGCAGATCTTCGTGTCATGATCCATGGAGCGTGACCACACGCGTGGATTCATCCACTTTCTCCGGAGCGGGACCCTGACGCGCCGCATCCTGGCAGCTCTGAGAATCAGATAAACCTCTTGACTTCAGGTAGCATTTAGCTTTTGTCGAAAGGCTTGCAGGCAATTGTGTTTCAAGTTTGGAGGCAGTGACCTATCAACTTGAGATTAGAACCCATGATCAGCTGATTGGCAGACAGGCAGCTCAATTTAAGAAGTCCACTTCAACTGAACAAAGTTCTCACCTCCACTTCCATCAGGGATCAAATCCGACGAGTGACTGACTGAAGCTCCCCCTCCTTGGCTGCTGAAGTCTGTTCTTCCCAAACTGCCAGTCTTGTTTGACCTTTCAAATGGACTAAAATCTGCTGTGCATTTCATGATGGAGCCTCAGAGCTGGTACACCTTCCCATCAGAGCTGAATTCCTCCGGAACCACTGCCGTTCCCTTTCTCTACTCCAGCCAGCTCCCTCACAACTTCTCTTCCAACTTGTCCATTCAGAGCCTCCCTTTTCAGGGCAGCAGTACCGTGGTGACAGCCATAATCTCCCTCACAGTCTTTGTGCTCGGTCTGACCGGGAACACTCTGGCCATCTACGTGGTGCTTCGCTACGCCAAGATGAAGACCGTCACCAACATCTACATCCTCAACCTGGCAGTTGCAGATGAACTGTATATCCTTGGGCTCCCCTTCCTCACCACGCAGAACGTGCTCTCCTACTGGCCGTTTGGTTCCTTCTTGTGCCGTGTTGTGATGACTGCAGACTCCATGAACCAGTTCACATCCATCTTCTGCCTCACAGTCATGTCCATGGACCGTTATCTGGCAGTGGTCCATCCTGTCCGAAGCACCAAGTGGAGACACCCCCGCGTGGCCAAGGTGGTGAGCGCAGCGATGTGGGCTTTGTCCTTCGTGGTGGTCCTTCCAGTGGTCATCTTTTCTGATGTACAGGTACAGGACACCTGTAACTACCCCAACCCCCATTGTTGACCTAGTAGTACAGAGGCTAATGCAAAGTGCATCATAGAAAATAGACAATTAAACAATGAAAGCAAACTTTTAAATCCCAAATAGAACAGCAAAATTACTATAGAGGAAAATGAATTTGACAGTAATCGATTCTGCTAGTTCTCTAACTTAAAAAGATGAGAGATATGTAATTGTACGTATCTCTAATCTGGGTGGAAAGGCATAACAAAAAGAAAAAAGCTTTGCTCCGTTTCTAAACCACCAGTTTATATTAACCCAGTCAATACATTTCACTTAAGCATAAAGGAATGGTTTATTAAAGAAAGCTGATAAATGTGTAACGTATTTTGTGTTTTTAGCATGTTCTTGTAGCATTTTTCTCATGATGGAGGACAAATGTAAAGAACATTAAGCTCAAAAATGACCTTTTTGGGTATTTCTTTATTCAAATAGTTGTTAATTATGAGCAGACAATAAAAATGTCTTTAGAGAAAGCCTGTAGTTGTAACGTAGGAGCTACAACAACAAACACCCTGCTCTGCTACATTCTGATGGAACCACTAGACGACTAAAATCGATGTACGTCTTCCAGCTGAATTGACATCTGGCTCAAAATTGTACGACTGGATAGCTCCAATATTTTTTGCACCATTTTTGTTGCACCAGTAATGTTAGGTTGGGTTGTGTGGGGCTGTAAGCTAGTGGGAGAGAGTGTAAACAAAGGGTTGATGGGAAATGGGGCAGGCTTACTCTGTGCCAACGGTCGCACCCATGTCTGTGCTCGTTTTACTAACGTTCCTCAAAGGTGTATTTTCACAGTGATAAGCTCCTGGTTCAAATCCCAGCTGGGTCTTTTCTGTGTGGAGTTTGCATGATCTCCTCGTGCATGTGTGAGATTTCTCCTGCTTCCTTCCACTGTTTAAAAATATACTTTTTAGGTCAAATGGTCAGTCTCGATTGTCCCTAAGTGTGAATGTGAGTGGGTTGTGTTGCCCTTAGGGCATCAGATCTTTTCCACAAAATTCAAGAACAAATATTTGTGACATCTAAGAGAGGGATGGGCGATAGTGAATTTTTTATATCACAATATTGTTGGGGGTTTTTTCATATCAGGCAATAACGATATATATCACGATATAAACCAAAGAACTATATGTCAAATTTGAAAGATCTGTGGCTCATTAGAGAAATGTGTAACCATCAGCAGGTTGTTTAGACTTAAATATTAATTTCCTTTCATACTTTAAACATAACAGATGCACTGAAGGAACATGATGCATCAGTTTTTTCCCCAGAAAACTTAAAAAAGCATAAATATTACAAACTAAACTGAAAATCAAAGCTTTTAAGTTTCAAAAGAGAACATAAATAAGCCACTGCTTGATCAGTTCCATTTAAAAACAAAGCATTAATGCTACAAATAAATTCAAATGTTTTTAAGTTTTACAGAACAAACATAAAACTGACATTTTTGTCAACATTCTGTGAGTAAGCTAGAAACTAAAAGCAAATTCTCTGAATTTCTTCTCTTAGTTTAGACTGTTGCTGCTGTGAAGGTCTTAACTTTGTTGTTTTTGCTGGAGAATTATTGTTTATTTAATTCTGAGATTGAGCATACTCTATGGCACTGCTTCAGGTGAATAAAAAGGTTGGTGGTATTTCCAGTTTTAGAAGGAACATGCCTTCAGCACAGTTTTCAGTGCACGTTACTCTATTTTTTGTGGGATTTTAAATAATTAAAATGCCTCCACACTGTCCAAAATCAAATTTTCAAGACACTGGCCGAGTTGCCCGGTTGATAAAAAAAATCTACCGGCCAAACATATTTTATAGAGCAAATTAACACTATTTTTCACAAAAATACTTTCAGCATTTTTTTTTTTTTCAGGACAATGAAATTGCATAAAAGTAATTTATAAATTGTGTGAATCTGTATGAAACAGGAGAACAGAGGCTGTCAGTACTCTGGCGATGGCTCCCTCTGATGGTTGGAGAGGGAACTGGACGGCCGGATGCTGACAGATATGGATAGTTATTGTTTTATCGCCCAGCCCTAATATAAGATTGCTGATTCGTGATCTTTATAATTATCGTAAATAGTAAAAAGAACACTTTCATTTAGATCTCCTCAAAAGCTGGGATGTTTTGTGGCTGTTGAGAGGCAAAACAGACTTTCAACTCACTTCACAGAGACCAGAGACTGTATAGAACACTCCAGAACTTCAAAATACTTTTTAAGAAGCCACTAGTTTGTTGCCTGGACGATATGTTAGGTATTATTGTCATGCAGAATGATTCAGATGCGTTTCATCCTCAATGTGTTCACTGATGGAATGAGGTTTTTGTCCAAAATCTCACCATACATGGCCCATCCTTTCCTTAATACAGATCAGTCGCAACAGTACACTCTACTTCTGTCCATCTGTCTTGCACAATCATGTATCTGATTGCACACAGTGACTCTTTACAAACTTAGACTCATTACAAAGCCAGACTACTGTTTACTCATTGCATTTCTGCTTTTATTATATTTTGCAATTTTTTTTAAATTTCCTAAATGTATTATTTCTTTTATTGTGTGTGTGTTGTTTTTATACATTTGGCAAAGGGCAGGCAACAACAGGGCAGAATTTCATTGCAGTGAGAACTTCATTGCATATGACAATAAACACATTGAATCTAGTTTGCAAATTCTAGCCTTCTTTTCATTCATTTTCCAATCCGCTTTATCCCTTTCGGGGTCACGGGGTTGCCGGAGCCTAACCCGGCTACTCATGGGCGAAGGCAGGGTACACCCCTGGACTGGTCGCCAGTCTGTCGCAGGGGC
>BSAI01006347.1:0-11494 GCA_036245035.1 Adrianichthys oophorus | reverse complement strand
ACATGGTCTGTACTGCAAACGTTCACGGCGTTGTTTTGGTGTCAGTGGAGTCACCTGTGAGGGTCGTCTGTCATTCTACTCAAAGCAGTGGAGTAAAATAATAATAAAGAGTCATTTTATTTGAAAACAGAACAGTCAGTGTTCATGTACAAATAATACAAACAAAGATGAATCGCTGTCCGTGTGGAGGGATAAATCTGGCTCCCTCTAGTGGAGAAAATCACACAGAATGTTTCAAATTAAAGAGTTGAAAGTGCTATAAAAATAAAGTTTGATTTTGATGCCTTTTTAATATTTTTAAACAGTATAACAAATTATTCACAACTTATCTAGAAATTACACCGGATCAGACAGAAAAAACAGTAAAAACTGAAGTTAAGAATTTGGTCCTGATGTTGATGTTTGGTCAGAATCAAATGTCTGAGGATGCTGCCTGTTTAGAGACCGGTTCAATCATTCCTACTTTAATTTATTTAGATTAAAATGTGATATATTTGCTCAGAATTAGTCATGAAAGTGCTGTAAATCTGTGGAAAAAAGGAAAACGTATGTTGTTAAATAATGTAATAAGGAAAAACGTTATGGGTCAGAAAGGTTTTCAAAGAGTATTCAATACATTTAAACAGATTTACACAATTTAAATAACTAGGAAATAAAAAATACATATTTTCACATAAATAAAGCCATGATAAGTCATTTAAATGAACAAAGAAAATACATGAAACACAATGAAAACAGCTCCCTCACTTTTTACACTTTGTGGGTTTTGTGTTTCCCTGAGGTTGTGTTCTGGACTCTGGACTCTGTCAGGTCAGTTCAGTTCTGAGGATTTAGTTTGTATAAAAACACTGAAGTCCTTCAGGTCTCCTCCTCATCCTGGAGTCTCCTCCTCGCTGTCATTTCTCTTTCTATCTTCACCGGCATGCTGGACTTCCTGGGCTTCTTCTTCGGCAGAGAGCCGGCTGACGGTTGACCGCATGCTGGGCTGGTCAGACTGCAGCAGAAATCTTCTGACCCCAAGTGACCATTGCAACCCAAAGAGAAGCAGGACGGAGGAGAGTCCAAAGGAGCGGGTGGAGGGGTCTTCATTCGATTCAGGATGAAGACACGGTTGGTGTCTTGTATTAAAGTTGGAGGTAGAGTGATGTTGGTTGGAGGGTCACAGTTGGTGCCATGATGGGTGTTGGTGTCGGCCTCCAACCTGTTCCTGATTGGAGCTTTTTTTGTGGTCGGTGCATCAAAACCACAAAACCAGGAGGGTTTCCTGAAGTCTCCTCTGAACAAACGTTCTTCCTGGAAGATGGTGGTTGCGCCGTGGGGAATCGGAGGGTCACGCTGTGCGTCTCGGGTGCCAGTGTGCAGTCGTGGGTTGGGGTTGGAGCTGTGTCGGTTTCGGCTCCGCAGCGAGCTGAAGACCATGGTGCAGCCTGCGACTGTGCAGCGGTGTTTGATCTTCAGGTGGACGGCGTTGTAGTGGATTTTCAGAGTTCCTGTGCAGACGCAGACAAATGACAGTAAAGTCATGTCTCAGTAGGGTACGGGTGTGTCTAATTCCAGATGTCAGGATTACCGTGTATCTTCCAACGAACACCTGTTAGACCCGCCGTTTATTGGAGACCGGAGTCACTTAGAGAGCGGCGTGAGTTAGAAGATGTACGGTAACCTTTGTCTACCACATCCCTTACTGCCTCTTACAGATGGAAAACACCTGATTCAGGTAACTAGCCGTAGGCGGGGCATGGATGACAATAGAAACCAGCTGGAATCAAAGGAATGGTCCTCCTCATGGATTGTCATGACTTAGATCAGTGAAACGGGAAACTAAGGGTTTTTAAATTCATGTAGATCAGCCGACAATTAAATATTGTATATTTTCAGATAGTGAAGTAAAAGGACAGAACTTTTGTACTGATGCTGGTATTCAGTCAGTCACATCTCTGCAGACCAAAAGCAGTTCTGTGTTCTGAGAGAGTTAAACTCCTGTCGGGTCTAAAGCCTTCTGGTGCGGATTTTCTTTCCTTTGACATCAACATGGTGACATCTCTCTGAAATTTGTGTCTCCTCCAAGACTCATGGAAAGTAGCAGTGTTTCTGTGTTGGTCCCAGAACCAGGTTCAGTTGTTGGTAGAAATATTCGCAGAGGATTCTGGATGTTTGTGTGAGTTTCCAGCTCGGTTACTGGTGGAGTAGAGAGTGTGGTTTGGCGGTGTATTTGTTTCAGCTTCACATTCTGGAGGACCGACTGAAGCAGGAGTGGACTTTGCATAAGTTGTCAGAACCTCTCAGAGCGTGCTAAAGTGTTAGCTTTTCATGACGCCTCAAACTTCATGTCATGAGCAAACATTCGCTGACTGATGAATCAGAATCACATAAAGAGTTTCGGGATGATAAATAAAACATTACAGATGGAAAAACATTGTGACATTTAGACCCATTATTATCTTTAGGGCAAAGCTCTGTTGAATGTGACATTGGGAGAAACTGAGCGCAAAATTCCTCAAAAAGTCTGTTCATCGAAGTCCGGGAAGTAGAATCCGTTTCCAAAGCAGGAAGTTCAAAGAGGATGTTAGAGGGAATGTTAGTTCCTCTGGAAACAAGAAGTAAATTTATCTCTTTAACACCAGAGATATCACAGAGATATCACAGAGATATCACAGAGATATCACACGCCCTTTGAACTACCGTGACTCTTGGACTGTTTACGTAAAGAAGGTAATGTGATGTGGAGAAAAGCAGCTTTTTATATCATATGTTTGTTGCTCTGTTGCTTTACTTCATTTTACTTGACTTGACTTTAATCTCCAGTTCAGAATCCACTGGATTTGCGTTGATTGCGTGAACAAATCATCTCTGCAGCCGACACTCCGGCGTTAAAGGGTTGAAGACGCTTAGTATTCCTACCTTTATCGTAGAAGCTCTTCCCACAAACACCACAGTGGACCCTCCCCTTCCGACCTCCAGCAGAGAGAGGAGGAGAGAAGGAACAAAGGGAGGTCGGGAGAGGGTGCAGTTGGGAGGATAAAAATGGAACAGGATATAGGGACGTAGACGTGGAGGAACTGGACGAAGGGCAGAATAAGGAGGAGAAGGATGGTAGTGGTTGAAGAGGAGAAGACGGAGACTTCTGCAGCTTCTGACTCATCTGCAGAGGAGAGGAGGAGGACGAGGGGATGGATGGACTGAAGGAAGTGGAGGAAGGAGCAAGTGATGGTATGAAGGGAGAGAAAGGAGAGGTGACGTCATTTCCAGGCGCTCCGCTCTGAAGGTGGAGCTCATGGTCTTTGTTGGGATGCCACAGCGGTTGGGGTTGTCTCAGAGCATCGGGGTCAGTTTTGATTTTTAAAGTGGATCCGTCTTTGCTTTGATGCAACATCAGGTCCTGATGGACTTTGAGTCTTGCGGTTTCCGGCTTGTTCTTCTCAGTGGGTTTTGTTGTGAAGGATTCTGGAATCACCTTCATGAGATTCCTGAAGGGAACTCGCTCCTGATCACAAACAACAGAGGAAGGAAACAAAATTACTTTGTGTGTAAATGTTTGTAACTTTGCAGAACAAGTCAGTGGCCTGTGGAAGAGTGTCCGCCCTGAGACTGGGAGGTCGTGAGTTCAAATCCAGGCTGAGTCACACCAAAGACTCTAAAAATGGACCCAGTGCCTCTCTGCTTGACACTCAAACAGGTTAAACCACCAAATGGTTCCAGATCGCGGCTGTTTCTGCAGCTCACCGCTCCCCCAGAGGAGGGGTCAAATGCGGAGAACAAATTTCACACACCATGGGTGTGAGACCGCTAACGGGACTCTTTATCGTTGGACACATCATGTGGAATCTTACAAAAGCATGGATGGATGGATGGATGGATGGAAGATGACGAATGTTTTAAATCAAGTGCTGGATTAACTGTCATGGTTATATATTTTTAGGTTGATGCTCATCACAGTCAGACTCATGTAGAAGATAACGGTATTTTTACCCTTAAGGTAAAGAGTCAGATTGATGTTCTTAGAAACAAATGTTCACCTTGATGGACTGTCCTGCGCTGCAGAGCTCTGATCGTTGGGAATGGAAAGGCAGGAGTGACGGCAGTCCTCCTGGGACATTTTCAAAGTAGTTGGAGCTGTCATTGTCCTCCAGCAGACCTGAGCGCTCCTGAGTGATCTTTAGCCTGACCCGCGCTGGCTCGTGGTTCCTTAGGTCGTGCTGGCAGCTCTTTGGAGCACATTTGGCTTCTGGACCAAAGGGGTGTTTGGTAGTGTCCAGACTATGAGGCGTCATCAACTCAACGATGGGCCGCGTCTCGCCAAAGCGACGGAACTGTATGAAGAGAAGCAGCTCTTCTTCAGGGGTCACCATGACCCAACGGTCCAGCACGTTCCCGCCGGGACCCTGAGGGAGAAGCAACCCTTCACTTTCACCATTATGCTACAGTTAAGAAAGTTCATCAGATGGAGTTAAGAAGCAGGAACACGAGAAAATCTCCACCAAACAGCAGAACAACCTGTATAGAGTATGTGGTACCAGAGAGGAACACGGCTTTAGATGTTTGGTTGACTTTACCTGCAGCATGTACCCTCTCACGTAGTCCCCTAGACTCCAGCCCAGAGAGTGCAGGATGCTGGAGACCTGGAAGAACAAAGAGTCAGTTCTGGGGCGTGTACCTGTGGTTCAGAGGCAGCTCACGTACCTGATCAGGAGCCAAGACGCTGAAGAGCCGGTCAAGTAAGATTTTCAGTCGCACGGGTACGGCCTGAGCCCTATACAGAACCAGAGCCCCCAGGTCGAACACCAGCCCAGGAAGAACCACCTCCACGGGGCCCGAACTGGGCGGAGGAGGGAGCTTCTCCAAAGCTGGAGAGTAATGTGGAGATTAGGTTCAGAAAAAGGTCCATGGTTCTTCATTTAGACACTGAACTCAGCGGGCAGTACATCAATGACATCATCAGTTTACAACGACATCATCTGTTTATGATGACATAATTAGTTTACAATGACATCATCTGTTTACAACGACGATGTCTACTTCCTGTGTCCACTCAGACATCTACTTCCTGTGTCCACTCAGTTGTCTACTTCCTGTGTCCACTCAGACATCTACTTCCTGTGTCCACTCAGTTGTCTACTTCCTGTGTCCACTCAGACATCTACTTCCTGTGTCCACTCAGACATCTACTTCCTGTGTCCACTCAGACATCTACTTCCTGTGTCCACTCAGACATCTACTTCCTGTTTCCACTCAGTTGTCTACTTCCTGTGTCCACTCAGACATCTACTTCCTGTGTCCACTCAGACATCTACTTCCTGTGTCCACTCAGTTGTCTACTTCCTGTGTCCACTCAGACATCTACTTCCTGTCTCCACTCAGACATCTACTTCCTGTTTCCACTCAGACATCTACTTTCTGTGTCTCTTCTGTCATGTTTCAGGTTTTCAAGTTTGATGAAAAATGATAAAAACTTCTGACGCAGAGACCCAAACTTTCCTCAGATGATGATGACTCTTCAGTCAAACCCGTGGCCCTAATCAGAGACTAAACCCATAAATCAAACGTGTCTGTTACCGTGTGCGACCCATCCGTGACCGCAGAGGTCACATGACCTGACCTGGACACTTCCCGGTGTGAAGGATGGACAGCTGCAGGCGAAGGCAGAGCAGCGGACCGGTGAGCAGAAGAGAGGCCAGCTCCGCCCACACTTTCACACAAGAGATGAAGATTAGCCGTCACTAATCTGTACATTTCAGATTATCAACCACATCTGAGCAGGATGCAGAAACACCGTCAGTACCTGCTCCACGTCCGCCGTCATCCTCATGTCCTGCAGACAGAAGAGGGTTCGGTGTTTTCCATCTGCAGAAACAATTCTTTGACTTTTTAGGCTTAAATTTTCACATTTAAAGTAATTTTGTTCTTTTTCTGTTTCATTTTATCTAAACCTAAACTATTAAGAAAAAAGTTACTTTAATTAAAAAGTCAAATGTTCCTTTTTTCAAGGATTCATTAAAATGTGACAGTAAATTCAATCAGATGAACCTGAAGAAACGATGGATTCTGATTTAATAGATAAATTTTATTCTCTGATCATCTCTGTTTTACTTTGAAAAAACAGGTTTTTAATCCTTTTTGGTCAAAATTTTTTTATTCATCAGCAAAAAATAATCACAATAATAAATGTTATTTATAAATAAAACATTTAAAACAATAAAAAAACATTTGCTTTATTGAACTCCCCACAATAGAATTAATTGATCATCTATAAATCTGTTTGTAAATGTAAATGTTCAGATTAGAAATAAATAAATAATGTTAACAAACTCTCACCTGATAATCCTCCAAGAATCAAACTGATCGTTCCTCTTCTGTTTATCTCAATCTCTGTTTTTCAAAAACTTGTCTTTTTCAGACGCTCTCCTCTTCCGTCTTCATCATTTCTGCATCTTCTTCAACTCTGGACTCCAAAACTCCTCTTCCTCCTTTTTTAACTGAAAACATGAAAGATCTCTGCATCCTTTGGCTCCTCCCCCTTCCTGCCTGGAGGAGAAAGGATGGAACATCTTCACTGATTGTACTCATTTTATGATTTTTCCCCCATTTTAATCAAGTTTTCTTATAAAAATGTATTTTTCAGAATTTCAGAATCATTTACTTAAGAGTATAAGGATAAAAGACAATTTCCTGTTTGTCACGTTCAGCTTTTCAGAGTAAAAGTACTTTGACTGAAATGCCTGAGCTTCTGTGAAGAAGATTTCAGAATAAATTGTCATAGATTCTGAGTCTGAAATCGGATGTAAAATCTTACAGTAAACCAAAGAGAAGAAGTGGAGGCGTGTTTGAGTCTCAGTTCTATGATCTCCATGTGATAAATCTGAATATATGAATGTAATGTCTTTAGAAAATCAAATGTATAAATTAGAAATACCTCCTTCAATCAGGTGGATGCTTTCTATCACTTCCCTTCTGAACATGTGACGTTCCAGCCTGAACCTACAGCATTTGAACTTGGTCTGCATCTTTCCAACCGTCCTCAGAGCATCACGGCAGGTTCTGTGTTCTGATGGATGCAGAACCTGCAGCTTAATGCAGACAAAAACCTGGATCTGTTTTGAGCATTTGATGAGGAGAGTCTAAACCTCTTGAGCTGCACTTTTCCAGAAAGTGATCATGTGACCACAGCAGCCTGAACATTCATTCAAGAACGCACACACCAACCTGGAAGAGGTTTGGTGTGAAATGTCAAAGCAGTGTCAATCCGGTGACAATCCGGTCTATTTCATCCAGAGACTGAGAGTCCATCCTTATGACCCGGGGTCAAAGAGTTGCTGGAGCCTATCCCAGCCACTGTTGGGTGAAGGTGGGCTTTCCCCTGAACAGGTCACCTGCCTGTCATTAGACCACACCCATACGTTCACACCTAGAGGTAATTTCAAATCATTGAACCTCTGAAACCGTCCGTCGTTTCATGAGCCGTGACCCCTGGTGGAGGAGGTGCATCCTTCTCTGGTTCTGAACTTTATTCTTTTGGGATTCTCTGTCTGGATTTTGTTCTAAAGAGAACATTTCTGTCTCAGAGTGTTGCTTTGCTTCATGAACATGGAAACAGCAGAGTTTGGTTCCTCTTTGAGGCTCTCTAACCGTCGGCAGACGCTCCTCACGGGTCGCTGAAGGTCCGAGCTCTTTTGTGGGTTTGTTGTTGTTCTTTTCTCCACTGCTGGAACTGTTAGGGTTTGCTCCTCATCTGTGGTTCTGTGGGAGGATCCGGGTTCTCCGGGCTTGATTTTCCATCAGTCCCTGTCCTGCTTCCTCTTTGTTCTGCAGATGGAACCGGATCTTCGGTGGTTTTCTTCTGCAGAACATTGTTCTTTTTTGGTTTCATCTTTGCTTCTCGCTGATAAAAAAAAAAAGGTTTTTGGAGATCAGAGCCAGTTTTGCTCTCGGGGGTCCAAACGACCTGGAAAGCGTTTCCTGGCGGCGAGGTGTGGGCGCTCGCTTGATGAAGGTGGAGCTGTTGGACAGGCTGCGGGTCCACTGAGACCTGGCGGACCTCTTTCCTGCTTTGATGTGGTACTAATTAGAACATAGACGGCGGTGTGCGATCGCGCCTGACGCTGACACACTTCCTGAGGAGAACTTCTCACAGGGGCGGTGCTGGAAGCACACAGCGGCTCTGCCTCCTCGCTGTCCTGATGTTTCTGGTCCTGAGTTCTTGGCTCGTTCTGCAGGAAACGCTCCTAACCGGGTCGCAGTGGCTGTTCGGTGAGAGAACGGCGACTGAAACCCAAAGATCAGAAACAAGCAGAAAGACTTCAGGAGGCGGAGCTTTTCAGATGATGATCACACATCCTTCCTCTGCTCTGACACCGTCTGATCCTCTGGGTTCCCCTCTTTCAGAGGTCAGAGGTCACTCAGACTGTGCATGTGCGTCCTGAATGAGGGGGATCTTCTGATGTGTTGAAGTGTCAGAGACAGACGATGTGGACGTCAAACATCTAACGCTTTCATTTGGGGTCTTAACAGGAAGGATTTAAACTAAATAAAGACTCAGACCTGAGTGTTTGATCCACCTGAAAACAACCTGAAAACATGAGTCCATCTTTGCTTCATGTGGCTCAGACTCAGAGATGATTCACGAGTCAAACTCCTGATGAACTGAATTAGAGAAAAATGAGCATTTTGACCCGAAACAGCAGATAAAAAAGTTTGAAAAAAACGTTGTCACAGTTGGAGCTCAGAGGTGTGAAATCCTCCTCAGAACCTGAGTCCATACATCCAGCCATTCAGGGAAAATTCTCAAATGACTTCATGAGTTTTTCGTTTCATTTTCAGCAAAAGTGTAGAAAAATATTTATATTTCAAATGTTCTTCAACACAGTTTATATCCTAAAGAAACTGGAGAAAGTTCATGAGTGTTTTCCAAACTCTGAAGTTAGAGGAAGAGGAGAAATTCAGACCACCATCATACATGCATCCCAGAACCTGTGGAGGTAGTTTCATGATCTGGGATGATATAAAGGTCTTTTATGCTTTACTGGTTTTTATTTATCAGTTTTTTAAAAAGGCAGTTGGAGAAAAGAATAAAAGCCTAAAGTCTTAGTCACATGACCTGTCCAGGTTCTGTGGTGTTTGGGTTGTCCGGGTCCGTGGAGGGTCGCAGAGCAGCGGCTACATCGTAAGGGGAGCGCAGGTGTGTCTTGTAGTTACCGTAAGGCTGGTATGACCATCTCAAAGGACGTCATGTAAATGGAACGTACCATCGTCGTGTGTGTTGTAGTATGAAGTATGTGTGAGGCTTTGCAGCGCTCTCGTTAGTAAAGTGTGAGTACTGATGCCTGACTGACGTACGCTAATGCTACGTGTAATGCATAAGTTACCGTAGCCGTTACCGTCCACAAAACTGCTCTGTGATTGTCTAATTTCCTCATTTCTAACAGTCGGGCTGCAGCGAGGAGCACAAACAAAAATCTGCACAACACGCCTGCGTCTCACCTGCGTCTCACCTGCGCCTCACCTGCGTCTCACCTGCGCCTCACCTGCGTCTCACCTGCTTAACGGTTGCATAAGTGTAAAATCTGAATGAACGTTTGCTCTGTACGGGTTCACTGATCAATGGATGGCCTTAACATTTCACGAGGGTCACCTGCGTGACCTGTACAGGTTTGACCATTATTCCCCCACAGACAGCCCGTATCCTCCGGTAAGGACAGCTGGGTCTGCAACCTTTTGCTACATTCACAGCAGTCATGTGACGGGCGTTCAAGAACACACATTTAGCATACGGTGTTCACGCTGAACTGCTGCTAACCGATACTAGCTCATGTCCGCCACCTACAGCTGGAAGAGGTTTGGTGTAACTCTGTGAATGTTGCTTCAGCCTTTTCCTTTCACAGCTCTATTCCCATAAATGAAAGACTTGATGTCATAGAATTCCAGCCGGAAACAAACCAAAATTATTCACTTCTGCTTCATGGTTAATTTTTCAACATTTGCCCAATGCTGTGAATTAAAGCGAACGCCATCCATGCTCACTACCAAATCTGAGTCACCAAAGTTCAGCTGGTTTAACTTTTACCTTGATTTTAATGATTTTCTGCGTAGAGCTTAAAACAGTCCTAGAAACATTTGGCGATGCGTGAACACCAGAGTTTATGGAAGTCCATGTAAAGAGATGGACTTCGGTAGTGGTTGCTTGAACGTGCGTTTCCGAGGGCGGTGTGAATATTGAACATTCTCAATCATCAATAATCCGTTGATGCTGCAGCTGGTGACTCAGCCCCTCCCACAGCGCTGCAAGCTGAGGATGAAGAATTCCCGTCTTGTTTTTCGTACGTAGACTGTTGCATTTTCATCAAAGGATCCCACAAACTCATCGGTTTCTCTGGTTGGTCTCCAGCTCCAGTCGTCCAATGACGAGCCTCAGATGAGCTTCAGTTTCCTGTGTTCATTCAGGCCTTTAGACTGTAAAGGATGTCATGAACTGATGATTATTTTACAAGAACATCTTCCTGGAGCTGCTAGTTAGAATCCCTGCCAGGGCCTCATCTCCCCGTCTGTCACTTTTGTCGTTTGTCACCTCAAACGTTGGCTTCAGGAGGCGCCGGACGTGAATTTTACATGACGATAAAGACTCTGTGCTTGGTGGATGGCAGGCTTAACCAGACGCTTTAGGTCTCTTAATTTTCTGTGTCCTCTCTTCCCATCCTCCCCCCCAGTCCCTCACCCGCCCCCTTTTTTTCTGTGTCACCGCTCCACCCCAGCCTCCTCCTTTGTAGTGAATCCAACTTGGCTTCGGTGCCGTCACTTCTGGGAAAAGCGTGTAAACGTGCGTTTTTAGCTGTTTGTTGTCACAGGTACAACTAGGACGGCAGGCATCCCAGAATATCCACAGGAGGAGTCTGCAATGGAAACAGGACGCCGACACCTTTAACTCATTCTTTTTGTACTTCCAGTTTGTTCTTTTATTCATCAAAAAGACTTGAATCCTGAAAGTTTGTGTGACAGAAGAACAGGAAGTGAGAGTTTTTAATCCGGGGATTAGAGTCCATGCAGCTCGCTGCTGATGCATGACAGGAAACATGGGATTAAGTAGCATCATTATGACAGCGGTATAATGACCCTCTTCTGGCAGCTGTGAAGGAATTTATCTGCTGTGGAGAACAGAGAAGATTCCAAATGTTCTGGTTTTTGTTGGCTTTATGTTAGTCACGTCTTTGTGACGTTCCGTTTCCTTCTGGGTCATCTTCATCATCAGTCCAGATTGGAGGGTTGATGCTCTCAGAGCTGCGTTTGTTTGCAGGACATGTGACTTCTGCTCCTGATTCACAGCGATTTGAAGAAAGAAACGCTCAGAAATGCAGTTTTCATCTGAATTTTCTTTCTATGTGTCCTCTATCACCACAAACGTGTTACGCCTTTCATCAGAGTGGCTCTTTCATATTTAATGTTCTCAAACTTTGTTCCTGAGCAACTGGGAAAAAGATGGATGTTTAGGAGACTTCCAATGAAGCAA
>BSAI01006340.1:0-20025 GCA_036245035.1 Adrianichthys oophorus | reverse complement strand
CTCTATCCTGACCAGTCTTCCAGTTCCTGCTGCCCAAAAACATCCCCGCAGCATGATGCTGCCACCACCGTGCTTCACTGTAGGGATGGTATTGGCCTGGTGATGAGCGGTGCCGGATTTTCTCCAAGCATAACGTCTGCCATTCACTCAAAAAGTTCTATTTTGGTCTGGTCAGACCACAACAATTGGTTTCTCATGGTCTGTGAGTCATTCAGGTGCCTTTTGGCAAACTCCAGACGGGCTTCCATGTGCACTCAACTTAGATGGCCGGTCAGATCTAGCAAGAGTCCTGGTGGTTCCAAACTTCTTCCACTTACAGATGATGGAGGTCACTGTGCTCATTGGAACCTTCAAGGCAGCAGGAATGTTTCTGGACCCTTCCCCAGCCTTGTGCCTTCAGACAATTCCTGTTCTTTCATTCTTGGTTTGTGCTTTGACCTGCACTGTCAACCCTGGGACCTCATGTAGACAGGGTAGTAACATTTCCAAATCCTGTCCAATCCACAGGTTGGCTTCAATGAAGCAGCTAAAACATCTCAAGGCTCATCAGAGGAAACAGAAGAAACCTCACAGTAAAGGCTGTGAAATAATTATGTACATATAGTTTTTCAGGTTTTTTATTTTTAGTACAATTGCAACAATTTCAAAAAAACATTTTCAACATTTGTAATTATGGGATGTTTTTCCAAGATTTTTTTCAGGAACAAAACTGATTTAACCCATTTTAAAAGAAGGCTATGACATAAAATGTGGATGAAGCGAGGCTCTGTGAATACTTTTTGAATCCACTGTAAGTGTTTGAACAGCACAGGTCTTACATTTGACTAAATTGTTCTTGAACCGAGCTTGTTTAGAAGTTTACCATAGAATACTAGAAATACATATTAAACACTTTTAGCTCCAAAATAATAGTTCCTGTGTGCTCAGTCTATGTTCTCCAGAAGAAGATAAAGACCACAAATCCAGAGTCACCGTGGTTGAAGACGAATCCAACTTTTACGTGTCCTTCCTAAAATCACATGTCCTATAAAAGTATGAAACACCCAGCAGCATGTCTATACTGATTCACAATCCAAAGATTTAATCACTGAGGAGTGTACAGAACGTCTTAAAAAAAGATTATATTTACAAGTATTTAAGAACAAAGGTTTATGTTTCAGAGAAAAGTATGGCATGAGAATGAATGAATGTCTTTAATCCCTTTAAAAATATAAAAAGAAAAAAAAAGTGAAACATTCTTTTCTTGGTCTGCTTTAACAAAGACAGCATGTGGAAAAACTCCCTGCTGTCCTTTCCTGTCACATCTGTCCAACCCTGACTGCTTCACAAAAACCTAGACTGTGCATGTCACAACTACAAAAAAAATGAAACTTTTGTGATTTACAAACACCCAATGATACAAAAGAGGAACTTGGAGAAAGATCCAGCATCATATCTGACACCAACACTAACATCAGAAGTGAGAAAGTCCAGAAGCAAAAAGCTAAAAGCCCAATACTCCGATGGCAGCGTAAGGAGCAGCAAAAAAATAAAACACTTAAAGTTCAGCTCATATATGAAATGAATAACTACAGGGGTCTTTCTGGATTTGACAGAATATGATAAATAGCTGAAAAAAAACCCAGCTTGCCCTCAGCCCAGCAGGACAGACTGATACAAGTCCTTCCTGGGCCAATCAGATAAGAGTCACCATGAACAGAACTTGGGTATCAGAAACTGGACATTTCACAGTGACAGGGGCAGCTGAAGGACTGCTCCAAAATCCAGCCTTGATGTATTGGACCTGGGAGAATACAGAGCTGATCACCTAAACCATTCAACTTGTCTCAAAATTCATCAGTGACAATGCAGCAACTAAAAACTGTGAGGTTCCTTGGCTCCACAGCTGGTTTTTCCACAAAAAACAAATTTTTCTAAAAGCAGCAGGAAGGGAGAGAGGGGAGCTCTGCATGCCTTAGGCTTTTAGGCCATGGTGTATCCATAGCTTCCACAGTGCAGAGCCACCAGCAGCCGATCCTGCAGCACCACCTTGCTTGGGTATTCTGGGAGCTTCAGCATGTTGATGCTAAAAACAGAAGAACACAAGCTGGAGGAGGTGAAGGCAAAAAGATGGTCAACACGGGTCAAGGTTGCAAGGTTTTGGTGGACTCAATTAAGCAAGGGGGACCTGGTTGCATACAAGATGGAACCCCACCCCTCCGGGAGCGCCGCACAAGATGGCGCCCAAACCCATCATTATTCGGAGACGGAAAATTGGCGAGGTGATGCTGAAATATTGTATTATTTAGCTCGTCCTAGGTCTTTGATGTTGCTTCATCATGTGCTCCATAAATACAGTAAAATAAATATTTATAGACACTACTTAACACTTCATTAAACTTTACCACTTTCAAAAATGACATCTTAAAAGGTTTAGATGAGTAGCAGCTTTTAAATGTAAATAATCAGTAACTCGAGGACTCTAGAACAATGTAGTTTTAATGTGCAAGATGAGCTTAAAATGGGACAGAAAACTTGTATCATTTTTATTTCTTTCAAAGTTAATATTAACACAAGTGTTGCGATTAGTAAAACTACACTTGTTCAGGCTACAATGTAACTAACTCGTGTTTACATTCCTTGGACTAACCGTAACTTTTCAACTCTGAAAGTGATCAACGTGAATCAGCTCATTTTAATCACAAAGAAAAGCAGTTTTATCAAACTTTTATGTTAGTTAAGTGTTGCATATTGGTGAAAAAACCCTTTCAAGTGTTTAATAAGTGCAAAAAGCACCGCTGACTAAATGCAAAAGCTGTTAAGGACGAGTGATGACACGAGTTAAGGCGCGCACAGGGTGAGAAGAAAGTTTATTTCTAAGGTTCAGAGGTCCTCTTGCTGAGCCGATGCTCAGTGGAGCGAGTGACGTGGAGATGATGGGTGCTGCAGCCTCCGTGCCGGAGCGGCGATGAGAACGGGTCTATGCCACGTTCTGATTTGAGGAAACAGCAAACTGGCAGGGAATGAATGAACACACCACCATAATACCCAGGAGCGCAGCAGAAACCACTCAGCAATCAGAGAACAGGTGAGTGGAGGAAGGGAGGCAGAAGTGGAGGACCAGGGACGAATCCTTAAGAAAAAAAAAAAAAACACTCCCGGCACCATGTTGTGCGCAAAAAATAAAAATAATAAAAAAGACTATAAAAAAACGTGTGTGAATTTCCGGATCCGGTCGAGAACTTCCGGCTAATGATGATCTCGCGCCATGTTGTCTGCAACCAGGTCCTCTTGAATTCAGCTCACGCTTGTAGGAATGCTTGATTATGAAGAGTTTACTTCATAATATTAACACTTAAAATATTTAACTACAAATTATTGTTAGTAAAAAAATAAATGAGAAGACACTGGGACTGAAACAAGTTGGGTTTATAAAGCGATTTGTACAGTCTCAGGGACTGAGGTGCAACTGTTCAAACGAATTTAAGGCAGGAACAACAGCTTACCAGGTGCTGGCCGTGGGCAGGAGGTTGGGAGTGTATGGCACAGCAGCAATAGTAAACTTTTGTAGGCCACTGCCACCCATCAGGAAGGCAAAGCCTCCATGAGGGACTCTGGAGCTGACAAAGGAGAACATATGTGAAGAAGTACAACAGACACAGCAACAAGTAAAAGTGGCTGGACCCACCTTCCAGTGACAAACTGAAGCAGCAGAATATGCTCTTCTTGGGTTAGCCTCCTCACTACCTCCCAAAACCACTGCAGAACAGTAACATAAGTCAGTTGCAGTCATGCACAGTCATAACCAGCATTCAGCTAATGCTCACCTGAATGACAGGTTCCAGCACGCTGTACCCACTAGTGTACTCAGTGTTTCTGAACCAGTCCTCCACATCAATCTCTGGCATCCCAGAAAGCAAAAGCTCCTGTAAGTAAATATGCACAATACTTACTGCTACAATGTGATTCAAATGATTAGGCAAATTGTATTTAAGATCAAATTCTGTGTTTTTTTATGAAACTCATGGATTATATTGTGTCTCAGAGCTCCTTGGATCACTGAAATCAATCTGAGACACTGACTGTAATAACTAGTTTGCCAGATGAGTTCAATAAAAGGAAAAACTACTAAAGAAGGAGGTTCCACATTATTAAGGAGACCAACATTTTCAAGAAATATGGAAAGAAAAATGATGTCTCTGTTGAAAAGTGTGAAGAATAGTTGAGTGCCTAAAATGCCATTACAAAGCAGCAAGCACATATTTGAAGCTGCTGGTGTGTCTGGAGTCCTACCAACATCAAGGTGTAGGATCCCCCAGTGGCTTGCAGTTCAATGCAAACTTTATATTGGGCCCCTAAACCAGCGGTCTACAACCTTTTTCAGGCTGCAGACCGGTTTGATTTCAGACAATATTTTCACGGACCGGTGCAAACGGGACTGAAGTTAGCATTCAACACTTCCAAGCCTCCGGTTTCTGAAAAAACAAATTTTCACAATAAAATGCTATAGAAGTTTGGTTAAAAAAAAGTCTGAAAATATCAGTAGGCTTTTTTTTTTTTGCAGATGACGAGGATTTGGTGAAGCAAAGTTGTGGATTTGTAGAAGTTGTTTCTGATTTGTAAAAAGTCAATAAAGGTGACAATACAGGGTTTTTTCATAAAATACAAGAACTCAATCAAGGCTCAAATCATCTTTAAGGGAAAAAATATTCATCATATTTTGTTTTTAAATAATTTTTGATTTATTGTATATTTCAAGTGCCTGTATAATTCAGCCTTTGTGGGAACAATCTTAAATGTCCCTTTTACAAGTTTCCACAGATCAAAAACAACTTTAGCAGGTCGGCAATCCTATTTAATTGAATCTTCATTCTCTGTCAAATGTTTGCGACTGATTTACACTTTACTTAGTGATGTAGATTTTCCCTTTAGCGTCAAAGTGGATGAGTCTGACTTTTCAAGTATGATGAGCAAAATAAAATAACAAACTTCAAACTTTATTTATTTGTACAGCGCCTTTCCTTCTTGCGAAAACCCAAGGCGCTTTACATAAAAAATAAATAAATAAAAAAAAATAAAAATATAATAATAAGATAAAATAATAATAAAAAATAAAAATTAAAAAATACAATTACAACCACCCTTCCCTCCCCAGCTCCTCCCTCCATCCACCCAGCCCCCACAATACATGACACCCCCCACAGGAAAACTGAACAAAGACTAAAAACTGCAGCTCAAATGAAAATGTCTGGCTCAGTACTGCTGTGGAGAAACAATATTACGGGGATCCGTTTATTCTAAGGTCCAGCCCAACCACAGGGGTCATCACCGCAGTGCCCACCCAACACAGGGCAGACCAGAGCCCCCTCTACATGGAGGTACCCCAGCTGCCCCAATGAGAATGAGCACCGCAGCACCAGCTCACCCATAGGCAGGAGGACCCCAGAACAGCAGATTCCTGTGAGGAACACGTTTGTAAAACGTGTCTTTTCAAAACATAATAAAAATGAATCAGCTGTGTCTGCATCTTTATTTTCTGCATTTGTGAAACATTAGAGAGTCAGTCGGCACATATTAAGCAGAGCAGCTTCTGGTACATGAAAACAACTGTCTCAATTAATCTGTATGCCGAGAAACACTCCCGGTTTTGTCCATAAACAGCTGCTTTATTTTCCTTTGAAGTCAAAGGCTCTTCTTCAGTTTCCTCACTGGCTTTTTTCTCCACGAAGAAACTTTCAAAATACTTTTTTTTTTTGTTTGTTTCTTTAGCTTTGGGCTACTAACTTAGCTGCAGCCGTTTTATGTCACGTGACGCGTCAAGACATATGCATGTGGTGAACAGAATCCGGTAGTTTTTCAAAACAAAACTTCCTTCAGAATAAAAAAATAAACCAAATGGAAATCTAAATTAGAGTATGTATTTTTTTTTTCTAATCTCCGGCCCAGCTCCAAGTGGCCCACGTACCAGTGCCGGTCTGTTGCCCGCAGGTTGGGGACCACCTTGACACCTTTCATTGTGTCAAAAAGTCATTTCCACAGTGTTGTCTCATGCAAAGATATACATGAATATCTACAGAATTGTGAATGGTGTGCTCACTTTTGTGAGATACTGTATGTGTTTTTGTTTTGAAGTACTTCATATATTCTTTTTTAAAAATGTCTCAGATCTTTAAAAATATACATTTTTTAGCTTTAATCTAGTTATTTTTCTTTTTTACTGATCTGAAAAATGAACAGAAACTTGAGTTTTGTGATCTGTTACACCCCTAGTTTATACAAATATACACCTTGTGTGTCAGAAGATTCATAACTCCTCGATGTAACAGTGAACACAACAGGCCTTCAGCTCTGATCGGTTTGCCCAGCTGTTGGACAGGACAAATTAAAAAGATGAATAAAAAAAAAAAAGACATTCTCAACCACATTCTTTTTTGATTTCTCTGCTCATATCTCATTTGTGCGGTAGTAATCTGTATAAGCTATATGTTTTCACTTTTGTCAGTTGTTGTCAAAATTGTTCAAGGTTTTCCTCTTTGACCTGCCTCGGGAAAACAGATGTAATTTAACACTTGTGTTAATTCTGGCAAACGTATGCTTTTGTAATGCCAAAACATTGATGAATATGCCATGTCCAAATTTAAATTAAATTACATTAATGAAGTCATCAATTTCCCCCAGTTGTTGTCCGCAATCGAACAGAGAGCTGAAACTTGCCACCACCTTCCAAAAAACAGCCTTGCAAGGAGGTAAAGATCCCCAGAGGATCTGAGGGCTGATGTGATGGAAGGAAAGAAAAATTCAAAAGTATTTATGGTAACAGACCAGATCAGGCCACAGAAGGACGTACCAATTCATATTCATCGAACAGCTGAATGAGGGAGGGCGGAATGAAGGTGTGAAACCCCCGCAGGAATGCATTTATCTGTGGCTGGATGGCGCGCGTCATCCTCAGTTCTGTCACCAGCTGCACATACTCGGCCTGAGAGGAAACAGATCCAAGTTCTCATCAAACTCAGGACAGAGGGGAGGGGCTGGTCATTGCTCCGACTACCTACTGGAGCTGTCTGAAATTAAGGTAACAATGCCTCCTGCAGGAAATGCTTATGATGTACCCGAAAAAGAAAGTTGATTTATTTTTACAAAACCTTAGCTTTTCCAAAGGAGAATGCCATTAAATGCCCCCTACAGCCACATTCCTAAACAAGCATAATACCTACATAATTAACCTGAACCTTTCAGGGGTGGGGTTCAGTGTGTTAAATAAAGTAATGAATTTAAAGGCCGATGTGGATCTGATCAGTTTCATACCAACACTGTAGCTTCTTCCCTCACACACTTAAAAGGACGTACCAAAACTTATTCTCTAAAATATCATTTTAAAGTCAAAGCTTTTAGCTCCAGGACTTGGTCTGTTTTCTGTGGTCACTCAAGTCAAATCTGGAGAAACGCATTCAAAGGCATCATAGCTTCCTGATGCTGAAATGACTTTAGAGGGAAAGACTCAAATCTGAAAGAATTACTCCTCCACAACATTTAGTCCAACTCCAACTATAAGTGGTATTTTAATTACGATGAAGCGGTTTTTAACCAAAATAAAAAAAAAAAAAAACCTGTGTTGTTTTCTAGGACAGGAGCTCATTAGAAATTTCTCTATGTTGGGGGTGGGACTGTTGGCATGCTACGTTGATATCCCAGCATTCCTTTGTTTACACTCTCTCCTCAGCTTAAATCCTCTCACAAGTCCAGGCTAACATTTACAAACCTCCAGAAATCATAACTATGTTCATTAGACCAGCTTTTTATGTTCCCCATCTCAGTCATCAAGGAAAGCCTTCATGTTGTTTGTTCAGGAATTGTTTTCAAGTCATTGAGATGGCCTCTATAGTTTGACCTGGAAACTTGTTATGGCCCGCAGCAGCAGTCCCTGACTGCCAAGGACAATTTTGTTTTTGCAGTTGGAAACATTTCTGCACCTTTGAGCCGAAAATGGACCCTCGCCACATGAGCGAAAACTCACCGAAATTTGCACACACCTAGGGAAAATTGAAAATGAATTTTCGGCAGAGCGAATGACGATTACATCACGCCGAGCGAAACCATCAAAAAAACGAATGGGCCAAAAATCGCTTACGGAGCCAAAAAATGAATAAATAAATAAAATGAATAAATAAATAAATTCCCAACGCGTGTGTTTTGGTTTTGTAAATACACAAACAAAACCAAAACACACGCGTTGGGAATATCCAGGATAACTTTTGAAATGATTATGGGATGGCCAAACGACCCACGGTTTGGCTGCCGTTTTGCGGCAAAGTGTGAGATTTGGCGATTTTCACACTTTTCCACAATATAGGAAAACGACACTTTGGTTCCTCCAATTTTCACGAAACTTCACAAACATGCTGCCAACCGGAGTCTGGCACAGACCACATAAGTTTCATTGATCTTTTTCCTTGGGAAGAGGCCGTCATCTTCAATAAAAAAGCACCTTTATTACAAGCTACAAATGAAAACTCGTCCGAGGGATGCGGCGATGGCAAGTAGTGGCGAGGGTGAGGCCAGATAGTGCCTGCGGGCCATCCAACGCTGCTTGTAGCTTTAGTTAACTATTGAATTTACTGAAAAAAGAACCTTTTAAAGTTCCCAGAACAGAAAAGGAAACTATTTTTTTTTCATTTTTCATGCTTTTTTCAGTCTGGTCCAACATTTAAAAAGTTTACAAATGTAATAATATAAATAAAGTTTAGCCTCAAATACAAAAGGGGTTTGTACAAATATACACATCGTGTTTCAGGAGATTCATTAGTAACAATAAAATCTGTCCAACACAAAAGACCTTCAGTTCTGATCTGTTTGCTCCGCTGCTGAAGAGGACAAGTTAAAGAAAAAAAAAGCCAGAACAGGAAACTATTTTTGTTAATTCAGATCTAAACTCAATAGTGAATAAGGAGAAAAATGGTGAAAGGAACTCTGACTAAGGTCATCTGTCTTTGAGATGTAAATTTCTAATCCAGATCTAAAAGAAAACAAATAAAAACTTTAACTTTTATTTTTGCTTATTCACCGTATTTGTCTGCTAGCACGTATTTAAGTCTTGTTAACCTTTTCTCAAAGAAGCAAGGAGACACACCAAAGGACCTATAGCTGGAGGACCTTTAAGACTTCAGTTGCATCAACTATTCACTCACCTTGTTTTCCTGAGTGACCAAGATAGTTGTTCCCCCAGGTTTGAGAGCAACTTCTTCCATAGCTCCAAACACATCTGTCTCAACAGAGAAGGTGAGCTCCAGACCCAGATCACTAATGTCATTGTCCAGGATCCATTGCAGGTTCTTAGCATACTCTGGGTCAATGGACGACACATCCTGGTAGTTCACAGGGATTCCTGGGAATGTACAAACTTCACATGAGAAATCTAGTTTGTGCCACTACTAGATTCCTGCACAAACAGGATAATTACAACAGCGTAGGGCTGGGCAATTAAACAATAGCTATCAATATCGCAATAGTACCTTTTCTCAATAATAAAATGAGCCTATTGTGACAGACTTTTATTTTTAAGTTTTAATTTATTTTACAGTTAGATGACAGTAAAGACGTGTTCATACCATTTATAAATGACTTCTATGCAATTTCATTTTCATTTAAAAAAATATTTAAAAGAAAATCAAAAAAGTTAAATGCCTAAGGTATTTCTATGTAAAATAGTGTTTAGAATTTAGCTGATAAAATATAACTTGGCCAGTGTCTCAAAAATTCAATTTCAACCAATAATGTGTACTGCAAATTGTGCAGAAGTCATGTTCCTTCTAAAACTGGAAATCCCACCAACCTTTTTATCACCTGAAGCAGTGCCATCAAACATGCTCAATCTCAGACTGAAATAAACCAGAATTCTCCAGAAAAACAACAAAGTTCAGACCTTCACAGCAGCAACAGTCTAAACTACCAGAAGAATTTCAGAGAATTTGCTTTCAGTTCCCAGTTTATTCACAGGATGTTGATGAAAATGTTTCTTCTGTAAAACTTGAAAACATTAGAATTTATTTGTAGAATGAAAGCTTTATTGTTAAATGGAACTGATTAAACCGTTTAGTGTTCTGTTTTATTCATGTTCTCTTTTGAAACTTGAAAGCTTTTGCTTTCATTTCAGTTTAGTTTGTAATATTTATGCCTTTATTCGGTTTTTGGGTGGGTGGGGGGGGCTGTTGCATCATGTTCCTTCAGTGCATCTGTTATATTTAAAGTATGATAGGAAATAAATATTTAAATCTAATTAACCTGGAAAAACATATCTAATTAACCTGCTGATGACTACAGATTTCTCTAACGAGCCACTCAGCATTGAAATTTGACAGATATAGTTATCTGGTTTATATTGCGATATAGCGTGTTATTGCCGATATGAAGACACAATATCGTCATAGAAAAAAATTCACTATCGCCCTGCCTTACGATTGAGCTGATATTGCACGGGGATGCCAAGAAACTATGGAGATAAATTAGTATCAGTCCGATTTGTGCGTGCATAACTTTAGATTTGTGCGTGCGTAATCCTTGATTCGTGCATAACTTTAAATTTGTGCAGCGGCACCTGCTGTCCATGTGACTGGTGACCAGCGGTCGGGAAAGAGCCCCGTGTCTGAGGCGCTGTTGGGGGAGGAGCTGCAGAGATGAACTGTTTCATTCTGGAAAATGTATTTATTTTTAAAGGACAAGTGTAATAAAAAACCATATTCAGACTTTTTTTTATATTAATTAGCCGGCACATCTGTTTTAGAAAGCTGGAAAATGTCAAGTTTCACCAGATATTATTCACCGTCTAAGTTCAGAGCGGCTGATCAGAAAACTCTGATGAACCAGCATTCTAGTAGCATTTAAACGCATCACTTACGCACGAATCTGGGAGACGTGAAAAGAGTCTCAAATCAGATTCGTGTGTAAATGTGGTTTTGTGTGTGCGTAACAAGTGATTCATGCATATTTTTTTAAAGATTTGTGCGTGTAGTTAGTTTCAAGCTGTCGTAATTTGAAGTTGTGCATGTGTAAATTGTATTTTTTTATATTTTGTAATTTTTGAACTCATGCACAAAATGTATTTTATGAGTTACAAATCAAGAATTACGCACGCACAAATCCAAAGTTACGCACAAATCAAGAATTACGCACACACAGATCTAAAGTTACGCACAAATCAAGAATTACGCACGCACAAATCCAAAGTTACGCACAAATCAAGAATTACGCACGCACAAATCTAAAGTCACGCACAAATCAAGAATTACGCATGCACAAATCCAAAGTTACGCACAAATCAAGAATTACGCATGCACAAATCCAAAGTTACGCACGCACAAATCTAAAGTTACGCACAAATCTAAAGTTACGCACAAATCAAGAATTACGCACGCACAAATCCAAAGTTACGCACAAATCAAGAATTACGCATGCACAAATCCAAAGTTACGCACAAATCAAGAATTACGCATGCACAAATCCAAAGTTACGCACAAATCAAGAATTACGCACACACAAATCCAAAGTTACGCACAAATCAAGAATTACGCACACACAAATCGGACTGATACTAATTTCTCTCCATAAGAAACTGACATGACAGTCTGATAAAAAAGAAAGAAGCCTGAAAAGTTTCAACTTTCTAAACAGGATTTGTCACCTCCAGGATTTCACAAAGTTTTGAAAAGTTAACCAATTTCTGCACATTTTTTTCAACACAACAACTTTGGCCAATCGCTCTTATTTTGAATAAGCTGTCTTCAAACATCAATTTTAGAGGTTCAAACATGCCTGTTATCAGTCTAACAATTCAAATGTGTTTAACATCTTCACTTCATAGTGACAGTGATGCCAACATGGGTAATAAAGTCTTTTAGTAACAACAAAAGTCTCAGCTGAAGATGGAGCTCAACACTTTGACATGATTCTCCATGACAGTAAAAGCAAACTGCTTTAACCTCCTTCAACGTTGCTGGAACACAATAGAAAGTCAGCAATCAATGAGAACTTTGCAATCATGAATCAAAGGTCCAAAGTTTTCTGGAATACATAGAATGCTTATATGTGTATTTTTAAAGAAATATTGTTTTCAGGTTCTTTAGCTGAAAGATGAGCTTATTTAATGTTAACAGATAGAGAAAAGGTTTTTTTAAAATAGTAAATGGCGTATAGCGCTTTTCTACCTTCATTGAAGGTCCAAAGTGCTTTACAGTCACAGACCCATTCACCCAGGCGCGCACAAACATTCACACACTGATGGTGGCTTCGCTGCCGAACACTGGTGCCAACCTTCCATCAGAGGCAATGTGCGGTTCAGTGTCTTGCTCAAGGACACTTCGACACATGATCGGGCACGACGGGAATGGAACCTGCAATCTTCCGATCAGAGATCGACCGCCCTACCGCTGCACCACGGCCGCCCCTTGGGTCTTGTCTGGTGTGGTAGATCTGAGCATCTATCGCTCTGGTGTTCAGGGTTTGTTCCTGAGCTGCCAGGATGAGCACTTCTGTGCTGTCCTGTCCTTTCTAGCCATTGGTAGGACTTCTCGATATCAGCCACTTCAGTTATGGCTCGGTGGTACATCCCATGTAGGGACTTGTCCTCCCATGAGGATCTGTCTTCCAGCATCCTTTGCTGTCCATTGTCTGAGACATTCTCTGAGAACACTGTCGGTTTGGGCCTTGAGCTTGATGTATTCTGGATGTTTCATCCTGGATAGATGCTCACTAGTCCTCAGCCTCCGTCACTGCGGCTAGCATACAGTCTCAGGGTGCTGGATTTGGGATGGAACCCTCTATGTACGGTGAGGGGCTTGTGTCTTAACATCCGTGATCTGTATCTCTTCCTTTGGCAATATGATTATTCCTACAGGGAATCTGATGACTGGCAGTGCGCAACAGTTTACTGCCCGAGTCTTGTATTTATATTGTGCAGGACTAACACGCAGGACACCAGGTTTCCTACCACAACAATCCCAGAAACCAATGAACAGGTTTACACTTCAGCAGCAGTGATCATTAGCTGCGTTTCCATTACACAGATGCGCAAAACTACTGTCATTCTAGAAATGATGAAAAAAACAATTTTGCAATGACCCTGTTTCCATTAAATCATAATTATGCAAATAAACACAAGGCAACTCACGCGATAAGTCATTCAAAACTCCTCCCAGGTGGGAGCGGCTAATTTGAGGAAATCTTGGTTGGTGATTTTACAGAGAAGCTCTGACTAATAATTCTGTTTGACACGCAACTTTTAATGAGCTGTGACGCTGCGGGACCCCTCGTAGCGCCCGCTGCGCAGCCGCTTCCTTCTAGGAAGTCCATTTAATTAGAAAAAAGTGTCTCCATTGCTGTTTAGCGAAATATGTCCATTTCGATATGCCCCAAAAACCCTCTCCTCCAAGCGCAAAAACTTTTTTTGATACATGCGAGTTTTTTCGAAATTGTGGCGTTTCCATTATTCGAATTTAGTATCGCAAATCCAATTTGTGCAATGTCAGAGGTGATGGAAACACGACAATTGAGAGACTTGGCTATAAGAGCAACCATGGGATAAAATAATACCCAATAAGGAAGCAAAGGTTAGAGGCTAAGACAAAGACAGCTCAGAGAGAAGTGAGACAAATAACAGAGGCCCAAAGAGGTGTAATGAAAAAGCAAGTGCCTAAAAGATACAGACAGATGTCCATACCTGAAGCACTGGAAACTGCCAAGCAAAGGCTCCTGGCCTTAAACAGCTGCCTAAATAAGTTCACAGGAGACAATGCAACCAGACGAATAAACAGGCTGTACGCAACTAAACCTGTGAAAGTGTACACTCAGTGGCAGGGTCAAAACAGCAGAGCAGACCCACCAATGCTGGAAACTGAACAGTACTGGAAAAGTATATGGGAGAAAGAGACAGCACATAACAGCAATGCTCAATGTGTGGTCACTCTGAAAAACATCAATATCAACAGGACTCTAAGAGCCTTCATAGGAAACCCAATGAAACTGTGGAAACCCACCATTGAAATCATTAGCAAGCCACTTGCACAAGAATCCATCAAATGTGGCATAAACCAAGGAGATGCTCTGTCCACACTGCTGTTCTGCATAGATCTGAACCCCTTCAGCCAAATAATCAACAAGACTGCCTTTGGATACAGACTCAGGAATGGGGAAACCATCAGTCACCTTCTCTACATGGATGACATCAAGCTATATGATAACAGCGAGCGCAACATTGACTCCATGATCCACACCACCAGGATCTACAGTACTGACACTGGGATGTCATTCGGGCTTGAGAAATGCAGTCGGATGGTGACAAAGAGAGGCGAGGTAGTCCACACTGAAGGGGTCTCACTTCCAAAAGGAACAATAGCAAACATTGAGGACAGTTACAAGAACCTTGGAATTCCACAGACAAATGGCAACCTGGAGCAGGCAGCAAGGAAAGCTGCAACAACCTAATACCTCTAACGAGTAAAGCAAGTCCTGAGAAGCCAGATCAATGGCAAGAACAAAACCTGAGCAATAAACAGTTACGCACTGCCAGTCATCAGATATCCTGCAGGAATAATCAGATGGCCAAAAGAAAAGATACAGACAACATGTTAAGACATGAAAGCTCCTCACCATACATGGAGGGTTCCATCCCAAATCCAGCACCCTGAGACTGTATGCTAGTTGCAAGGAAGGAGGCTGAGGACTGATGAGAATAGAATCAACTATCCAGGATGAAACATCCACGACGAATTAATACATCTATAATATTTATAACAGTGCCGCTTAAGTGGCATCCTGTTGCAGCAGCTCCCATTGTGTTATAAACTTTTTAACCATGTTTAACGTCTTTTTCCCCCACTCGGGTTTCTTTCTTGTGTTTCATATTTGCCAAACAGAGGACTTTGCACTACTCTTTTTTCAAAAAATCTTTACCCCTGGGTCTGGGAACGCCTCACATGGTTGCAGTCCCATTGTTTACTCTGGTATTCTACCTGCTGTTAGTATTCTGCAACGCACCGATGTTACAGTGGGAAAGATCCAACAACCCCCGGGAACTGAGGAGAAGAAGATGGAGAAGCTGAGCTGGAGCTCTGTGTTGAGCCAAAAGGAGACGCTACAGATCCACTCTAACTTCAATCACTATGGGCAAAGTGAGATCTCTTCCTAATTAGATGGACGAGCTAACAGTGTTCACCAGACATCAGAGGGAATTCCGGCATGCCAGCATTATGGTGTTTACTGAAACATCTGCTGGTGCAGCAGCATCTCAGCAGCAGACATGAAGAGGCTAGAGAAACTGGTGAGCAAGGCCATCTCCATAGTGGGGTTGCCTTTGGACTCAGTGCAGGAGGTGGGAGAAAGGAGGATGGTAGCCAAGCCAGCATCTGTGATGAAGAATAATGCCCACCCACTGTGTGACAGAGAACTAGCACTAAGCTGCTCCTTCAGGTGTACTCAGAGAATGTCTCAGACAATGGACAGCAGAGAATGCAGTGCAGAAAGACAGATCCTTATGGGAGGACAAGTCCCTACATGGGACCAGACCGAACCATACCACCAAACCATAACTGAAGTGGCTGATATCAAGAAGTCCTACCAATGGCTAGAAAGGGCTGTTTACAGGACAGCACAGAAGTGCTCATCCTGGCAGCTCAGGAACAAGCCCTGAACACCAGAGTGATAGAGGATCAGATCTACCACACCAGACAGGACCCAAGGTGTAGGCTGTGCAAAGAGGAGCCTGAAACAATCCAGCACATGACTGCAGGGTGTAAGATACTGGCCGGGAAAGCATACATGGAGCGCCACAACCAAAATTACAGCTTCAATCACAAGTTATATAACATTAAAAGAGCCATCAATTTCCTGTAGGGAGTGGCAAACATATCTAAATGCTCATTCCAGTGGTCAGTACAGCTGCAGACCTCCTTAATATTAAAACAAGTTCACGATGAAGATCAGGGTAACAGTTCGAAGCAGAAATGTGTTTGTATATTTAGTCCATGACATGAACATAGAAGCTGTTTGGGTTGTGTGAAAATAAAAACGTGTGCGGAAAAAAAACAACTGGAAAGTTCTGGTGAATCTCTACAAGCATATAGAAGAGTTAGCATCAGCTTCTGCCTTTGTTTAAACTTTCTCAAGGTGACTAGGATCTGACTGAAACTTGCATTGGTCAACATCATTTTTTCTTTAAAGCAGCAGGGTAGCAGGGTAATATTCACACACAGTTCGGCAGTCTAACCCAGGATGTGTTTATAGAAGGAGCGGGTGAAGTAGATGTTGACCAGCTGCCGGTGGTACAGAGCCAGACCGAGAATCTGACCCGCAAACTGGAAGTAGTTCAGATGATCGGGATTAACTGAAGAGTTGCTGTTAGGCTGAAAAGTTGTACCTGTGAAAGACATAAAGAAACTCAAGTCAGCAAAACAAAGCTTTGTGCTGTAGTCTCTGTGGGGAAAATCCACTTACCATCAGCAGACTGTGTGAACAGGGCATAGTCTGGGTTAATTATCTCGCTGGACAGAATGTCAAACCACTCCCGCACCACACCCTGACCCTAAAATACAAGAACAAGACCTGAGTTTTTGACCTTTTTTTTTACACCTAATATGAGAAATGTCTGATGCTCAAAACATTAGCTGCTAGCTCCATGTATCAATTCTGGGGTGAATCCTAAACCGCAGAGAGGCTTCACAGCCAGTGTGAATCAGAACAGAATAAAATGTTCTCATCATTTCAACAAACCCTGAAATGTTCATCTGTTATTTTCTGCATTTTGTGGTTGAATTTTACGCAAAATGAACCCATTAACCATCATCATTCTGTGTGTGATGGAATAAACACCGGTCTCCAATAGACACTGGTCTCTAATAAACGCTGGGTCAGCCGACAGTTTTTTTTTAAATAAACGCCCTGGCTGCTTTTGGAAGATATACGATATGTGTGGTATTTCAGTTTTTCTTTTTTAATAAATCTGCAAATATTCTGTGTCTTTTGTCAATATGGGGTGCTGTGTGTACATTAATGAGGAAAAAATAAACAAATGATTTTAGCAAATGGCTGCAATATAACAAAGAGTGAAAAATTTAAGGGGGTCTGAATACTTTCCACTGCTGTAACCACTCATATTTTTCTTCTCCTCTTAGATCTTCACCAACGCTTGGGCTGGGCAATATGATCAAAAAATCTCAACTCTGATTTTTTCCTTGCTATTACTTTACAAATTACTTGACTTTAAAAATTAAAAATGACAGAATATATTCAAATAAACTATTTTTAAGATTTTCTTTAGAAACTGGCTTTAACATAAAGTGCAACTAAATTCAAGCTGTAAAATGTTTGTAGAACAATGCCACAGATGTTTGTGAGCTACCGCTAGCTTCAGCTCTTATAAAGAGAAATATTACACGTACTCAGCAGAGGAGTTCAACAGCCTTCAAACTGATTTTGCTGCATGTGGTTTGATGCTTAACAACAGTTAACAAAATATAGTTTGTGACTCACCAGCCAAGTTGGTCAGTAGATAATAAAAAAATCTACCAGCCAAATGATTACAATATATTACAAAGAAAACCATAGATGTTTCAAAAAATATATATATATTATTACAATATTATGCTGAATGCAAATGGAGAGGAGGTCACAACATATTGAAATGTAAGTTAAAGACGTTTCTTTCCAAATCATTTTTTTTCTATGGAACTCCTGTATTGATTTCTAATCAGTCTTTGCTTTCTGCTTTTGACGTCTTCACAACTTATTCCATCACAAATGAGTTGTTTCTGTTTTCTTGCTGTAAAACGCCCCCATGAGAAGAGGGGTTTCAGTCAGTCACCTGTAGTCTGAACCAGCCGAAAACAATGACATATTTTTTAGAAAATTAAATTGCATTAAAGTAATTCATAAATGGAATGAACATGTTTTTGGAGTCTTCAAACTGTAAACTCAATTTAAAACATGCTGCAAAAACAAGGACAGATTTACTAAAGGGGAGCAGACTGACAGAAAATGTACTTTATTTTTCTATTTCTGCCTCCAGGGGATTCATTGTCTGATTGCTCAAAGCAATCAGAGTATGCTCCTCTACAAATTTATTATTGTTTATTATTGTTTTTGGCATGCATCTCCTTATTAGATGAAACCAGCTATAAAGATGCAATCAAAAGTACTTTGTAAAGCTACATTGTGAGAAGTGTGCTATTACATGTGGTATCAAAAGCTAAAATAGTAAATTTGTTGATAACATTTTTTAGACAAAATTTCCACTTAGAGAATGATTTAGACCAAGAAATTAGCCATCATGCCTCAAAATGGTTCCTGAAAAGCTTGTGTGAAGAGCCTGTTTGTTCTAAAGGTAACCTACAAGAAAGTGTGAAAGCTTTAGAAAAGCTATTTAAAGCTTTAAAACTTTTAAAAAGCTTTTGAAAGTATTTTTAAAACCTTATAAAAGATATACTTTGTTAAAATAAACTGTTACAGATGCATTCGCATTTAAACTGGGTATTTTTGCCTATGAAAGAAACAGCTTTAAAATGGTTAAAAACGGAACTGCTTTCAGAAGTCAAACAATTTCTTTACAGGAATTGCAAATCTAGTTTTTATATAAAGTCATAACAAAAACATCCTAAAAACATAATGATTCCTGCCAAGATGCAGCATTTGAGGGGGGCATTTTTTTCCTCCACACTATATTTAGAAGCTTTGCTCCCTTTCCATCTGGACTCCCTAACACCAAAGATATCAAAATGTAATTCCCATTATTGGTACGTCAACCAAATTTCTACTTTCTCTTTTAAAGTTCTTACAATCAAAATTCCTATTCCAAGTTTTACAAAGCTGCGCTTTCTTTTTATTTCTACCAACAAACCCCCCTTTGATGACTTCTTCCACCAACAGTAGTCTCTTTTTAATTGGCATCCTGTAAGTCAACATCTCTGTCATTGTGAAGCAGGGACACAACTGGTTTGGTATGAAAGTTATGTTTTTGATTTGCATGATTGATTTGGCTTTGATTTTACATAGAGACCTTTCCTAGCAGAAGTTCACGTTTACTAGGACTAGGAATCTGCACACAAAAGCACTGGATTGTTTTGCGTAATGACTAAGCGCTTAAATAACAAATGCCAAAGAAGCTAAAAGTAGGCCAATAACAAAATGGTCAATATTGCTGCTGGCTGTAACGACTTCGCTGTTTGCAGAAGTGAGTATAAAACTAAAGAAAACTGGGCAAACTCCCAGTGTTTGGTTACAATAGGTTCACAATATTTTGATCTCAAACTAATTTACCTTAAACAGTTTTAAACTTTAAAATGTAGTTTTTAGCTTTGGTCAGCACCTTTGGATTTCATCCATTTTAGCAATTACTCTGCAGTTTCTAGACTTAATGTTTTTCTTTTTTATACTTCTACGTATGTTTAACTTGGTTCAAATTATTTAGCATCTTCTGTGAGCAGATTTGAACTGTCAGCATTCAACAGGATTCAGCATGTTTTCCCTCTGTACACCCTTGGACTTGTAAAATCCAAAAGCCCCTGCAATAATCTTCAACTCTCAGAGTATTAGTACTTGTACTTTTGGACCTAAGTCAGTGGGTTGGGCCACTATCTGCTGGGGTTTGGGGTTCAGATCCCAGGAGTGATCCATGCATCCTTTAGGCTTTATCACTTAAAGTCCCCCTCCAACTATATTTTATCTATTGTAAAATCGTTCTTAGTGGTCTTTTAATTATGATTATCCTGTTTTGAGCCAAAATAAATAGCCTTTGTCAAATTTAAAACATTTTCTGCAGCAGCAGGAGCTCATTAGAAATTTGCCTCTGGGTTCTGGGCAGAACTATTGACACAAAAGTTACCCAACGTTCATACCCCAGCATTCCTTTGTTTACACTCTAACATCAGTGTAACAAAAAACATTAGCTAACATTAGCTAACCCTAACCCTGCTGAAAGACGAACAGTCGCTCCAGTCTGAGGTCAGGAGTGCTCTGAAGCAGATTTTCATCAGGATGTCTCTGTACATTGTTGCAGTCAGCTTT
>BSAI01006336.1:0-11716 GCA_036245035.1 Adrianichthys oophorus | reverse complement strand
CATAGCACTGAAACTGCACTAGTTAGAGTCACTAATGACTTGTTACTGGCCACAGAAAAGGGACTAATCTCTATTCTGGTCCTGTTAGATCTTAGTGCAGCCTTTGACACTATAGACCACAGCATCTTACTCCAGAGACTAGAGCATGACATAGGGATCAGAGGATCTGCCCTTCAATGGTTTAAATCCTATTTATCTGATAGGTACCAGTTTGTCCATGTAAATGGACATTCCTCCCATTATAGTCAAGTTAGCTACAGAGTCCCACAGGACTCAGTTCTAGGACCCATCCTGCTTCTGCATTACATGCTGCCCTTAGGAAACATAATTGGGAAACACAGTATTAATTTTCACTGTTAAGCGAATGACACACAATTGCATTTTTCCAATAAACCTGACCAGAATGACCTCATAGACAAACTTATTGCCTGCATTAAAGACATCAAGACCTGGATGACAATTAATTACCTCCTCCTAAACCCAGAAAAACTGAGGTCATTATGCTAGGTCCTAAATACGTGAGAGATGCTCTATCTGATTAGATGGATGGTGCAAATATAGCCTCCAATCCCACAGTTAGAAACCTGGGGGTTTTATTTGACCAGGATTTATCATTTAAGGCTCACATATCACAGACTTGTAAAACTGCATTTTTTCACCTACGCAATATTTCTAGGATCAGAAACATATTATCTAGAAGCGATGCTGAAAAACTCATCCATGCATTTGTTACATCTAGGCTGGATTACTGTAACTCTTTGCTAGCAGCGTGTCCTAAAAGTTCTTTAAAAAGTCTTCAGCTTGTTCAAAATGCAGCAGCTAGATTGTTAGCAGGAACCAGCAGAAGAGAACACATTACTCCTGTGTTAGCTTCACTTCACTGGCTCCCAGTTCAATCTAGAATCAAGTTCAAAATCCTCCTGCTAACCTATAAGGCCTTGAATGGTATGGCCCCATCCTATATTAAAGATCTCATAGTGCCTTACCAACCAAACAGAACACTTCGCTCACAAAGTGCAGGACTGCTTATGGTTCCTAGAATTTCTAAAAGCACAGTTGGAGGTAGAGCCTTTAGCCACCAAGCTCCTGTTTTATAGAATAAGCTTCCAGCTCATGTAAGAGAGGCTGATATAGTTTCTACATTCAAAGTTAGACTTAAAACATTCCTCTTTGGACAGACTTATCACCAGACTAACTAGCAATCAGAGAATATTTAACTTACTGCTGCCCTACCTTACCTACTGAAATTAAGTTTTTGGTAATAGTTATAATTTTCATTACATCCATTTTTCATAATTCTCTGTGGAGCTAAACAGAGGGAAGATGGTTTGATAAACCGGGCCATGGTGGCCCATTCCCTCTGCTTAGTGGGCCTACGCGGGCTTAGATTTGATTAATAATATATTTTTATTGTCATGCAAAACTGCAGATTTTCTTAATATTATTATCATATTTATTACCACACGCTATTTGGGCCATATTACATGCAACTTACCATTAACACGTCTGAGTTAAATTTCAATTCCAGTCAGTTGCTAGCAGGCTACTAGAAGTTAGAAGCTGGGGAAAGTATGGTGCACTGGGATTCTGTCCTCTATAACTTCTCTCCTCCATACTTTATCATTTCCCAAGGACTTTATAATGTATATATACGTTAAGGTTTTGCTACTAGAAGTTCAAAGAGTCAAAACTAAACATAGAAAATCTGCATTCAGCTTCTATGCTCCACAAACCTGGAACAGACTTCCAGAAAGCCTAATCCCGGGCTCATAACGCATGCAGTCCGGCCCCGGTGCGGACACTGGAGCGGTCTAGCCACAGATTAAACCAAAATAGAACTTTGTTGGTAAGAACTCTACTCTACTCTATTTGTATAGCACATTTCGTGTACAAAGACAATTTAAAGTGCTAAAGAACACCATACCTACTGTAAAGCTTGGGAGTAGAACATCATCCTTTGGGGCTGTTTTTCAACAAAGGGACCAGGATTTGTGTAAAGGAAAGAATAATTATGTCCGTGTATGATGAGATTGTGGTGAAAACCTCCTTCCATCAGTGAGAACAAGAAATATGAAACACATCTGGATATTCCAGCAGGACAATGATCCTAAACACATCATCTGGATAACAAAGTAGTGGCTTTGTAAGAAGCCTTTCAAGCTCCTGGAGAGGCCTAGCCAGCCTCCAGATCTCAACCCCATAGAAAATCTTTGGAGGTAGTTGAAAGTCCCTGTTGTCCAACAACATCACTGCTCTAGAGGAGATCTGCATGGAAGAATGGACCAAAATACCAGCAAGACAGTGTGATAATCTTGTGAAGACTTACAGTGGGTACGTAAAGTATTCAGACCCCCTTAAATTTTTCACTCTTTGTTATATTGCAGCCATTTGATTAAATCATTAAAGTTCTTTTTTTCCCTCATTAATGTACACACAGCACCCCATATTGACAAAAAACCCACAGAATTTTGGACATTTTTGCAGATTTATTAAAAAAGAAAAACTGAAATATCTCATGGTTCTAAGGATTCAGACCCTTTGCTCAGTATTTATTAGCAGCACCCTTTTGATCAAATACAACCATGTGTCTTTTTGGGAAAGATGCAACAAGTTTTTCACACCTGGATTGGGGATTCTCTGCCATTCCTCCTTGCAGATCCTCTCCAGTTCTGTCAGGTTGGATGGTAAACGTTGGTGGACATCTATTTTCAGGTCTCTCCAGAGACGCTCAATTGGTTTTAAGTCAGGGCTCTGGCTGGGCCATTCAAGAACAGTCACAGAGTTGTTGTGAAGCCACTCCTTGGTTATTTTAGCTGTGTGCTTAGGGTCATTGTCTTGCTGGAAGGTGAACCTTCGGTCCAGTCTGAGGTCCTGAACACTCTGGAGATTAGGTTTTCTTACAGGATATCCCTGTACTTGGCCGTATTCCTCCTTCCGTCCATTGCAACCAGTCGTCCTGTACCTGCAGCTGAAAAACACCCCCACAGCATGATGCTGCCATCACTATGCTTCACTGTTGGGACTGTATTGGACAGGTGATGAGCTGTGCCTGCTTTTCTCCACACATACCGCTTAGAATTAAAGCCAAAAAGTTCTATCTTGGTCTCATCAGACCAGAGAATCTTATTTTTCACCATCTTGGAGTCCTTCAGGTGTTTTTTAGCAAACTCCATTCGGGTTTTCATGTGTCTTGCACTGAGGAGAGGCCTCCGCTGGGCCACTCTCCCATAAAGCCCCGACTGGTGGAGGGCTGCAGTGATGGTTGACTTTTTACAACTTTCTCCCATCTCCAGACTGCATCTCTGGAGCTCAGCCACAGTGATCTTTGGGTTCCTCTTTACCTCTCTCACTAAGGCTGTTCTCCCCCGATAGCTCAGTTTGGCTGGACGGCCAGCTCTAGGAAGGGTTCTGGTTGTCCAGAAGATCTTCCATTTAGGGATCATGGAGGCCACTGTGCTCTTAGGAATCTTAAGTGCAGCAGATGTTTTTTGTCACCTTGGCCAGATCTGTGCCACAATTCTGTCTCTGAGCTCTTCAGGCAGTTCCTTTGACCTCATGATTCTCATTTGCTCTGACATGCACTATGAGCTGGAAGGTCTTATATAGACAGGTGTGCGGCTTATCAAGTCCAATGAGTAGAATCAAACACAGCTGGACTCAAATGAAGGTGTAGAACCATCTCAAGGATGGTCAGAAGAACTGGACAGCACCTGAAATAAATATATGAGTGTCACAGCAAAGGGTCTGAATACTGAATACTTAGGATCATGTGATATTTCAGTTTTTCTTTTTTAATGAATCTGCAAAAATGTCAACAATTCAGTGTTTTTTTGTCAATATGGGGTGCTGTGTGTACATTAATGAGGAAAAAAATGAACTTAGAAGATTTAGCAAATGGCTGGAATACAACACAGAGTGAACCATTTAAGGGGTCTGAATACTTTCCGTACCCACTGTATAGAAAACATTTTACTTCAGTCATTTCCAACAAAGAGTAAATAACAAAGTACTGAGTTGAACTTTTGTCATTGATTAAATATTTTTTTCCACCATATTTTTCCAAATAGATTTTTTCAAAAATCCAACAATGTTATTTGTTGGATTCTTTCCCTCTATTCTGTTGCTCGTAGTTGAAATGTATCTATGATGAACATTACAGGCCTCTTTAATCTTTTTAGGAGAATTTGCTCAAATAGTGGCTGACTAAATGCTTTTCTGCCCCGCTGTATGTTTGGAGCCCTGACAATTTTTATATTTCAATAAGGATTTTAAAAGGCCTGCATAACCATTAATTTCAACAAGTTAGAGGGTATCCCAATTGATTGTATTCCTATTGTAAACACAAATCATAAACAATTTTTTTCTTTATCAACCTTAGATTTTTTTTGTTGGTCTACCCATTCATCCTCTAAACCTGCTGAATTACTTTGGGGTCATGGGGACGCTGGAGCTTCTCCCAGCCACTGTTTTGCAAAGGCAAGGGTTACTATGGATGGGTTTATGCAGAATCTGTACAAACATAATTTATTGCATTTTTTAGAAGCAATTTTTTAAACTAAAAGGCCTTTAGGGAAAATAAATGTAAAGAACAATGTTAGGGTATGAAATTTGCTGTGTATAACTGAAGAAAGCTTAAGATTTCCCTTTGCATCATATAATTTAAGACTTATAAACATAATTCAAAAGAAATTTATAGCATTTATCAAAATAATAAAATAAATATTTTAAAGCACTCACCCCCCCTCACTTTCAGTGTCTTCTGAACTCCAGTCCTCTGGGATGATGCTGCGTGAAGGTCTTTTTCTCTGTATTAGTCTTGTTCTCTGTAAAGAGCAGGCTCGACAGCACTTCATTTCTTCCCTGACCCGTTCCTGCAAATCTGGTAATACATTCTTTAACTCTTTCATCTCCTCTTTTAACTCAGATATACATTGGAACAGAGCTTCAAGATGCTCCAACACCTCCACCTGACCTCTGGGCAGACTGGGACTACACGACAAATTGAGGGTTTGATTCCATTTAACTTCTCTTTGAGTGGAGGTTCGGAGGGAGGACTGTTTTTGCTGTGCCTTTGTCTTTAAACCTCTATACTTATAACAGACCACTGCTAGGCTGATGCCAGCAATGCCAGCTATTGCACCCAGGACCAACACCTTGGAATCTGATTGAACCATCCTGTGGACCTGTAAAGAGTTAATGGAAAACACAATTATTGTGGTTTACTGAGCCTTTAAAGCAGAAAATGCATTAACAGAAAAATACACTAATTACTAACTGCTAATAATAACTATCCATAGACTCCAGAGGTTTGAAAACTTAAAGCTTATGCATTTATGTCTTTGTCACTCTTTGTATCATGTTCACATTGGTTGTCTTGAAATTGTGCAACACAAACAATTTGCGACACAAGAGTTCATACTCTTCTTTAGATTTGCTTTGTCCAGATGAAAGCTGAGTGGCACCAAAACACTCAAATTTCTTCTCCTGAACCACAGATCAGATTTTTTCCAGCCCCTAATGGTAACTGGCTTTTTGAAAGATATGTTGAATGAATAAAAATTCCCTTCAAAATCCTTAAATCAGTCTGAGCGGTAACAAGCCAAAGAAAAAGAAAAGTGATATTTAGTTACCTGTTAATAATAATATGGTCATTACTTTGGTTATGTCTTACAATATAAATCAGAGGATTACATCAAATATATGAGCAATATGCTCCTAAGTAAATTACATACATTGAGAGTTACATTTATTTAAACAACAAAAAACAATGATGTCCTGGAAGAGGAAAAATAAATATTTAGATTCTGAATGGACTCTCTGAAACCTGCAGGATATTGCAGTTCTTTTCAATTAATTTAACACATGTGCACTCATTTTCTCTGTGACTGACAAAAAAACTGAAAAGCATTTCAGAATTTAAGTCTAAAGATCTTGCTACAATTTAGGGAACAATGATGGTAAAACATCTAAATCTGCAAAGATAAAAACACTTAGAGCTAAGTTAAAAGTAATTTTGAATTATTTCAAACTTCACTTCCAAATCACAACATTGATTCATTAAATTTATAAGGAAATATTTTTCTGAATATCCTGCATTTTTTCAGGCAAAAGGTTTTGGGTTTAATGTAAAAAAGGGGTGTCAAAAAAAGAAAAATTTAAGGATGTTAAGAAAAAAAAGTAAGTTAGGGTTAAACCCGATGGAGCCAATGGATATCCAAACCGGAATTTGTATTTTATCTAAAGGGCAGGAGTCGGTGATCTCCAAAATGGAAGAAGTACTTTTATGTTAATATTTTGTTGTTGTTTATTCATTCATTTCTATACCCGTTTTGTCCCTTTCGGGGTCACAGGGTTGCTGGAGCCTAACCCGGCCACTTATGGGCAAAGGCAGGGGACACCCCTGGACAGGTCGCCAGTCTGTTGCAGGGCCACAATCACATACACACGCACACTTGTATCCATACCTAGGGATAATTTTAGAGTAACCAATTAACCTATGAAGCATGTTTCTGGATGGTGGGGGGAAGCCGGAGTCCCTGGATAAAACCCACACATATACGGGGAGAACATGCAAACTCCACACAGAAAGACTTACTTAAGAAAGACTTACGCAAAAAAAACTTATTTAAATATTCTGTGATTAGCATTTTATGGAACAAAGAGAGAATATGGCAATTTTTTCTAGTTTTTTGGATAAAAACAATCTTTTATTTTAACAAATAAGGTGAGAAATGAACATCGATCTCTGACGGCTGCAACACAGAGCAGAGTTCCCGCTGTGAGGGCGGAGCTGAACTGAGCTGTCTGCTACTAGAAATCCAGCAACGAGGAACCCAGTCATTATTTTACTTTGCAATGGGGGCTGATATGAATTTTTTAGAACAACGAACATCGATGTAAAAATAGCGGGAACGCCGCGGTTCACCGCAAAAGTCATCATCACAACTTCATTTTTGACATCCATCAGCTCTATCAGGTCTATCTGCCATTTTGATGTAATGGTTTCTGCTTCATTACTGGCTGCAGCCATGTCGCTACACAATGTATTGGGCAAGCTGGCTGCTGATTCACATTTACGTGATTTAGCTCATAAATAGCATCCAGTACCTTCAGCACCCTGCAGATGGCAATATTGTCTAATATCAACTATAGTAACATAGATAAAGATGCAGACTTCTTGTGCACAATCATAATGTAATGAGTAATAGTAAGTGTCCATTCAATTGTAGTAAAGTACAAATATTTAATCAAAAAAGGAAGTTGAGTAAAGATTAAAAGTTGCTTATAGTTTTGATACTCTGTACAACTACAAAGTAGCCAAAAAAAACTTATGTAAAGTAAGGAAGTCCATTTACTCAAGTACCAGAAATTAACAGCATATCTTTATAAGGGTGTGCCATGTCTGGGTAAGATGCAGTTTGGTTCCCCTGAGCCTCACTGCTGTTCAGCTGCTATAAAAATGATCAGGTGTGACACCACAATTACCAAAATGTGGTTATCAAAAAAAAGAAAGGCTGATGTGGAGTGTCGAGCTTTCCAGGAAAAATAGAGTTGTATTTATTCACAGAGCTAAATGCAAAATCTGCGTAAGAATTTAACAGAGTATAAACATAAGAAAATAACAGAATATAACCATGAGACTCTCCATAAAGAAAAGTTTCACTTTTTGCAGGGCCAGTTAAGAAAAAGAGAAAATTAACCAACTATTTGCTGGACTGGAAAACAGCAGTTTGCATTCACTGCAGCCGTGACGTCAGTGATGGAGCAGTGAAAGCGGGCTACCTTGTTGCAATCAAGTTGGTGCAAACATCCAAACCATTTTCAGATAGTGATCTTATGAAACAAATGCATGCTGAGGGCTGCATAAGTCGTGTGCCTTGAAAAGCAGTCGACTTTTGCCAACAGAAGTCTGTCAAGAAATACAACTGCAGATACATGATCTCTCAGGAGACTTGGGCGGCCTAATGAAGGACAGAATCCAGACATTTATTGATGAAAGCACCAACATCACATATTACACAACTGTGTATATTTATTAGAGGTGTTGATGAGACCATCACAGCAGAGTTTTAATCAGGTTGGTGCATCAATGGTCAGGATGAAGGTAGGTGTTGCCGAGAAATTCAGGCAGCCAACTGTCAGGATTGTGAACTTTGGTTTGGGTTTTATTAGTTGTTATGGTATATCAGGATTTGAATCCTGATATTGATGGCCTGGTGAAGGCCAAACCATGCCAAGTTTCAGTAGAGAAAGGGAAGTTAAATCAAAATTCTTGTTATGTTCACAAATGTTTGCAAGTTTAATTTAGTTTCAGGTTTCATTGATTTGCACATTTATATTTTAGACAGGGTTTTTCTTTTTTGTTTCCATAGCCCCGTCTTGAGTTTACTATTGGTATTGCTTCAATATCAGATGTAAAATATTCAGCCTGTATAAAATTGAATAAACCCCTTTTCTTTATGGAAAATGCATTTGATTTAAAATCCATCGGCCTCTGTGAATGAATGTGTAGCATAAGTGATTAGATTACTATGTTGGTTGAGGCTTTTTTTTAACTGAGAATAAAAACTAACAAAATAAAAACAAAGCTAAAGATAACAAGTTGACCAAAGGTTATTTTGCTGTTATGTTACTGGTCCGGCCCCTTGAGATCAGAATGTGGCCCCTGAACAAAAATGAGTTTAACACCCCTGATGTAAACAATGCTTAACAGGAAAAAAAAAAAGTCTTTAAAATAAATTCGTTTTTTAAGTAAATCAAATTGAGTAAATTCTGTTGAAATAATACCCAAACATAACAAAAACAAGAGCACGTTTTGTCTTTATGGGTGTACATACATAAACTATGCATTCAAGTTACTGATGTTCATTCATTCATTTTCCAATCCGCTTTATCCCTTTCGGGGTCACGGGGTTGCCGGAGCCTAACCCGGCTACTCATGGGCGAAGGCAGGGTACACCCCTGGACTGGTCGCCAGTCTGTCACAGGGGCCACAATCACACACCCATACACACTCACATCCACACCTACGGACAATTTAGGGTAACCAATTAACCTATGAAGCATGTTTTTGGACGGTGGGAGGAAGCCGGAGTACCCGGAGAAAACCCACGCATGCACGGGGAGAACATGCAAACTCCACACAGAAAGGTCCCCCAGCCAGGACTTGAACCGGGAACCTTCTTGCTGTGAGGCAGGAGCGCTAACCACTGCGCCACCGTGCAGCCCACAACAAAAATGATGACAATCCAATCATGAAAAGTCCCCTTTCAAATCATTCTAACCAGTGGTAGTGATAACTTAAGTAGAAAAACAGTCATTGTTAATGTAAAGTATTTGTTTGAGATTTTTTTTCTTTTTTTTCAATTAAAATTTTTTAACTAATTGGTTAATTAAGTTACAAAAATTATTATTTACAGCTGAGTAATGCTGTAAAACTATACCCAGTAATTAGCAAAGCTACAACTATAAAATATATAAATAACACACAAGGTGTCACTTTGGATTGTAAAAAATGCTTGAAAGGTATTCAGTGTTCTTTTAGTACAAGGGACTCTTAAATGTTAACAAAAGTTACCAAAGCAACAGTTCAAAGTCCAAGCTGTGATCAAAAAAGAGAAGACAGCCATGGTACTGTAAACATTGAAATGTGTCATTCACAAAAGGAGCACGAGGGAGCTAAGTTTTAAAAGGATTTGGTCAGCCACCTATTGTGCAGGTTCTCCCACTTAAGCTACAAGAGAGGCATGACATTCTTATTATAGATAGACTCCATCTATGAGAGACAGGATGGAGGAAAAAAAATCACGTTTTAGGAATTTCAATTAAATAATTGGTAAATGGCTGCATGTTGGAGGAGTGGTTAGCGCTCCTGCCTCACAGCAAGAAGGCCCCTGGTTCAAGTCCTGGCTGGGGGACCTGCAACAGTATCACCAATGGGGGACCTTTCTGGAGTTTGCATGTTCTCCCCGTGCATGTGTGGGTTTTCACCGGGGACACTGGCTTCCTCCAACCGTCCAAAAACAAGCCTCATAGGTTAATTGGTCACTATAAATTGTCCCTAGGTGTTAATGTGATTATGTATGGGTGTGTGATTGTGGCTGTAATAAGGGAGCTGAGGCGTTTGTATCTATATGTAAACGTTTTAATAAAGTAGAGCAGGAACAAGACATAAACAAAGTCAGAGTCCAGGGGAAGGTCAAAAATACAATGGCGAGGCAGGAGAACTATAAACATGCAAAGGGTCAGAGAACCAGGAAGTCAAACTAGGAAGAACTGCTCAGACTGTCTGCAAGGCAAAACAAGACTTTGCATAGAAGTGCAGGCTGGAGCTGGTATATATGCCGGCAGCTAATGACATCAATTGAAAACAGCTGAACAGGAAGGAAACTATGGCAATGGTTGATGGGAGTTGTAGTAAGGAGCTGGGGCGCTCAATACTCAGGTGAGGACTCCCTCTGGGGACTAGAAATTTGCATGGCTAAACCGTGACATTGGCCCTGAGACAGACTGCCGACCTGTCCAGGGTGCACCCTGCGTTCACCCACGAGAGGCCAGGTTATGCTTAAGCAGCACCGTGACCCCGAAAGGAACAAATACGGGTTTAGAAAATGGCTGGATGGATGGATGAATAAATGGTGAATTCCTTAATAGAATAAATATTTCCTCAGTAGAATAACACTAATGCTGTGATGTCATTTCCGGGCGACCGTTAACCATGCTTGGTCATTGCTTTTGCTGCTGCTGTTATTTGATTGCCTGATTTGCTAATATCTCACTTAGTGATATCTGGGATAGTATTGAAAGATTCTAAGTTTTATCTTTATCATTCTAGTGAGTAAACTACAGTGTTAACCATTTGATGTCTAAGCAGCCTGTGATGTAGTTACTTCCCCTTAGCTAAACACAGCTAGCCTTAGCATAGCATTTAATTCAATTCAATTAAATTTTGTTTATATAGCCCAATATCACAGCCATAGCCATCTCATTGGACTGACATCTGTATATTGGAAGAAACAAAAAGTCAAACATGTAAAAGTAAACAATAGCTGGTTGTTAAACAGACTAAGCGGAACAAACATCTCTGCCCTTTAGCATGGCCTCTCTCTCTTCATCCCTCTGTCCTGCTCCATGTGTCATTTGTTCAGCAAAGATCCTGCCTCCTTTAGTGAGGATAGTGGTAGATGTGTTAAGTGTAGCCTTATTTTAGATTTGGAGGCCAGGCTAGAGCAGTTGAAGTGCAGCTCTGCACAGTGGATGCTAAGCCTGCTAGCCAGGTGTTACTCGTAGTGCATGTTATGCTACCAGGGATAAACTGCCTAGCACCCCAACTGCTCCCAGACAGCAGCCAGGGAATACTTTGGATGAGTGCTTCACTGCTGTAGATCTAGCAGAATTGACGTCAGTTATTACGTCCTCCAAAACCTCAACTTGTCTATTAGACCCAATCTATGCTTTTTAAAGAAACCTTCCCTCTAATTAATGAATCAATTTTAACTTTTATAAATACCTCTCTAGAAACAGGTTATGTCCCACAGGCTTTTAAGTATGCAGTTGTTAAACCTCTTTTGAAAAACCCCAGTTTAGATTCTGGCATTTTGGCCAACTATAGACCAATATAGTATCTCTCCTTTATTTCAATACTACTGGAAAAAGTTGTAGTAAAGCAACTATACTGCCACCTACAGGACAATAGCCTCTTTGAAGATTTCCAGTC
>BSAI01006304.1:0-12556 GCA_036245035.1 Adrianichthys oophorus | reverse complement strand
TATGAATTTGTGAGATGAGCAGCAGAACCAGGAAAAAGTTGCCAAATTTAACCAGTTGAGGACCAAATCTAACTAATGTTGTCTGTTCATCATCCACCTCCAGCTGTGAGGCTTCAGTGTCTCAGCCATGTCCTCCACTGTTGTACCGTTCAAAAACCAACATTACGCTGAACTGAAGAGGGAGTGCATTCAGAACAAGAAGCCGTTTGAAGATCCAGAGTTTCCTGCAGATGATTCTTCTGTGTTTTATAAAGAAGAACCTTGGGGTAAAGTGAAGTGGAGACGACCAGCAATGAGTTCCACAAATAAAACATGGTCAAAATGTATTTTGAACAATAACCATGTTATCTATTGTTAAACAGGCTGGAGTTTTTGATTTAATAGGAGTGTATTTCATTTACATTTTATAACCGTTATATAAGTATTTCTCTTAATATTAAATAAAAAGGTTTGGAAAGCCTTGTTTCCACTGAGCGGTTTGTTTTTACGGCGCATGCGTGGTGTAGACCGGTAGCGTATTTGGGTCATTGTAGTGCGACAAAGCAACAACAATGGAGGTCATCCAGCAGCTCGACTTTTATTTGTTTTACTGCTGCTACATCGTGTATAACAGGAATATAATATTGTTTGAAAGACAATTGTGTGGATAATAATAATAGGGTGGATAAGATGAATACCACCATAAAGAGGAAGAAAATTTATCTCAGGAGCGCTATATTGGCGCCTTCAATAAGTCGTCATCACTTTCTGCCAATCAACAGGTGGCTACACCGACCCCGCTCCAAGCGTTCCGTTCCACTTTTTTATGGACCTACAACTGATGAGGACCCCCAAGAGGTACTGTACTGTTTAAGGGGTCCATTTTACAATGGAAATGCTCAAAAGCGGACCGGACCATACCATACCGGACCGGACCGGACCGCTCAGTGGAAACGAGGCTTTCATGTGCTACAAAAAATTAAATAACGCATGAGATTGGTTTCACTCCTGTAAACTGTTAATTTTGTTTCCAGGTGGGATTTAACAGGAAGTACAGAATAGGCCGATGTTGGACTTATAAACAAATAGGAATCACCACTTTTTTAGATGTTCGGTCAGTTTTCAAGAGATCCAACCTGCCTAGGGGCCGATATGTCATCATCCCATCCACCTTTGATCCTGGTGAACAGGGGGAGTTCATGCTGAGAATTTTCACCAATGAGGATTCAGGCTGCCGGTATGACAGTAATTACCTTGGTTGGAAGCTGCGTCTAAGGGAATTCCAAGTTTGACAAAACCTTTCACAGTTAAAAAAAGAAGCAGATCTTGTAGTTATCAGATATTTTGTGGGGTTTAGAGAAAAATAAATGTCTTTACCTTTTAGATCTAGACAGAGCTTGATACATCAGAGGAAATTGCAAAAACTTGTAATTCTTGCCAGAAGGAATTATTCACGATATTTAAGGATATATAAAGTAACCTACCTTTTCATCATGATTTTACATCAGTGGTTTGTCAAACTGACAGAATGTTACATCAGTTTATCATATCAAGGTTAAAATACCAAACTAAAAGATGTCTGTTTCCATTTTTCACAGTGAACTGACTGAGGACAGACCCAAAGGAAAATGCTGGACTCCTTTTTTTGGGTATCCTCAAGTTGTGACTCATGTTTTTGTTTTAAATGCCGAGGGGCTAGAAAACCAGGACAAGACAGGAGGTCACTGCAGTGCAGTAGCCGTTCTAGTTGTGGAACCGTGAACCAGCTCTATACTCTCCAGAGGGTTCTGGAGAGCCTTTGGGAGTTCACTCAACCAGTCCATAAATGTCTTGTGGATTTGGAGTGTGTGTATTGCTAGCAGTTAGTAGGGCCTGCATGTTGTTCTCTGGCAGAACTATAGACTTTATGACTTTTTCTGCAAATAAGGGTAGAATGTCGTGTGAGTCAACACTAGGAAGTGATTATGCTTGTCTTTTGTTATCCAAACGTATTCAAGCAATGCCACGCTGGTTAAAACATTTATATCCACATTTATATCCTTGAAGGAAAAAAACAAACTGCATCCACTGTTTATTGGTTATGCTGTGTTACAAATGTGAAAGGGGGCAGTTTTACAAAACCACCATAAAATAAAAAAACAAAGAATATATATCTTGCACTAACGTTACTCCAATGTTACTTATTTTTGCCTTGAATTAAAAGGCAATACCATGTCCCAATTCCATTGGTAATCAAAATTATCCTATAATCAGGATGTTTTTATGTCTAGTTATTAATAAGTATGATATTTTTTCTTATTATCTACGCAAAACTCTAACCCTGGGCTCACACCGCATGCGGTCCGGCTCCGGTCAAGACGCCGGAGCGGTCTAGCTATGGTCAGTAACTCACACTGACTACGGAGTACTTGCGGCCCTGCCCCAGACAGGCTCTGCTGCCAATCTCGCGGACCTCTGAACTCACGTAGGTTCTTGTGAGAACCCGCCATTTTAATATGACGTCATAGCAAAAAATAGGTTTTATTGTAAAAAAATGTACCGGATGCACTTCACATTCGCTCGCATGGTTTCTGGTTCATGACGTTAAGTGCCCAACTTTACAATCAAGTGCTACGGATCAGCTTCGGCGTCTGGCAAAATTTGAAGTTAACTAAACAAATACAAAGCGCCACAGAGGCTGGACAGCAGAGGCCGGACCCAACCGGATGCATTGTGAGTGCTTTTCGCACTTTTCATGTTATATAAAGACTCTGGCGTCCACACCGGAGCTGTACCGCATACGGTGTGAGCCTGGGGTGAGTTAAGCCTTTTTATGGACATGGCAAACAGTCAAGTCTGATCCTTGCATATTTCTTTCATAGTTTGAATAGAGTTCAAGGTGGGAGTCAGTACTTTGACAAACGGCACTTATTGACACTTTTGCATAATAACTGGGCAAAGATATTTTTTTCTTCACCTGACTGTCAATTGTTTGATTTTTTCCAGGTGTGGAACAGCAAGGCGATGAAGGATGAATTCATGGTCCAGGTGGGGTTGTCTGGATCACCAAAGGACTCTCAGAATTAGCAGAAGTTCCAGCTCGAGAAGAGGGGCAGTAAGATGGCTGATGAAATTCTTGGCACCATCATTCTTACCGGTAGTATTGTTTCCAAAACTGAACTGACAACCATATCATGTATTCCAAAATAGAACTTATATGTCCTGTGCTATTGAAGCTAAGCTAAAACCAGTCAAAACCTACCTTTTTACAAAAACGTTTAAATGGTAAAGAAATTGTGGAAAGTAGTCGAACTTTTATAAAAAACATTCTGTTGGATATTTTTTTCATTTCTACTTTTGTTCTTTTTTAGCAACTTTCCTTGTTTACCTGAAGAGTACTGTTTTTACTGACATTTTTTGTACATTTATCATTTAAATTAACTAAATTGCACTTCTGTGGTAAATTGCAATAATGAACAGTTGTGTAAAAATATTCCTGCATATGTGAATGAGATAAATCATATAATGTGTTTATCCTCTACCAGTTTAAAAATCTGTTAATCTTATGATTTTCAATAAACTTTTAATACTTTTCAAACATAATGGGTTTTCGTAAGCTTTTTCCAAGGATGAATTTCCTCCACAGCTTTAGCATTCCTCTCTTGTGTTTATTTTTATGGCCAAACTGCCATACTTTTATTTATTTTTTATTGTTTTTTTTACACTCAAGACACAGCCATGCACAACACAAAGTAAAAAAGTTTATCCAAAACCTCATGACTTATTTGTCTGATTTTTAGAGATGGGGTGGGGGGTGGCTGCTGAGGTATGTCTGATGGATCAGCAGTTTTAAAAGGCTACGCAAGACTAAGAGTTATAATAATTATTATAATAAAGGCAATAATTTAAAAAGTAACTGTCTTTGTGCCATTCTCATAATGGACATTAATGGAAGAATTTTGACACCACGTACAGGTTTACACATTCATAACAAGAATTTATAGGAGCAACCACAGAAAAAGGGGGCCTGTGTCCCAAATGTCATCTTTTGTGCTCTTAAGTTTTTGCACATGGGTTAGGGGTCAATTGTCCCCAGGGGGCTGGTCAATACTAAATTCTATACATATATATGAACCTTAATACTGTCAATTTAAGTTTCATAGTTCTAGAAAAAAGAGGGGTTTTCAGTTGTAAATACAGTACGTACTGTACATACATTGCAGGGAGGAGTTATCCATCACCCGAGCTGAAGTCACGCTCCTGAACCTCAGAAAAGTTTGTTTCAGAGTACTAGGGAGGAGAGTTCAGGCAATGATCAAACCTCAAATTTAAGAACAACAATAAGGTTGCTATTTCAACAGTGGATCAATGGACCAGCTCTTTACCCTCCACGGGATACTGGAGAGCTTGTAGGAGTTCACTCAACCGGTCCATAAATGCCTTGTGGATTTGGAGACGGCAATTGCATTGCCGGCAGTTAGTATGGTCTGCATGTTGCACATTGAGAAGACTGCCCTCAGGCAGTTCTGTACATAATCTTCACGCACGGAAATTGGTGCAGCCAGGGGCCAAAGGGGGCTGGTTTGGGTTGCTGGAATTTTGGCTTATTCCTTCATGCAGATCTCCTCTAGAGCTGTAATTTAACTGAGCAGAACCTACTTTCAGCTCCTTCTAAAGGGCCGGAGACTGGCTAGGACACTTCAGGACCTTGAAAGGTGGTGTTTTTGCGATCATCATCATACTGAAAGACCCAGCCCCGTTTCATCTTCAGTATCTTTGCTGATGCAAACAAGCTAAATTCAAAATCTTATAATACATGGCTCCTCCTCTTTCCTTTACACAGCTCAACCACCCTGGTGTCTTTGCAAGAAAACAGCCCGAACAGTACACATTGTGTTTTTTGGATGCAACTCAGCATTCTCTCTCCTGCAAACACGTCAAGTTGAGTTTTACCAAAAAGTTCTATTTTGGTTTCATCTGACAATAAGACATTCTCCCAATCCTCTTCTTGATCATCCAAAAGCCCTCTTAGAAACTTCATGCATATCAAGGGAGATTACCAGTTGTCCTGCATGTCTTCCATTTTCTAATAATTTCTCCCACAGTTTATTTCCTCAAAACCATGCTGCCAATCTATTGCGGATTCAGTTTCCCCTGCCTGGTGCAGGTCTAAAGTTTTGTTTTTGGTGTCCTTTGACAGCTCTTTGATTTTGGCCATAATGGAGTTTGGAATGTGACTGAGGCTGTGGACAGGTATCTTTTATACTGACAAGAAGTTCAAACAGGTTCCATTAATACAGGCAACAGGCCTCCTAAACAAGAAGTGACATGTCTGTGAGAGCGAGGGATCTTGCTTGTTTGTACATGACCAAATACATATTTTACTGAGGAATTTATTAAGAATTTCATTAAATATACAACTAAGTTTCTCGATTTCCCCCCTATTCTATCTCTAATAGTTGAAGTTTACTCATAATTATTACTTTTTTTAGGAGAATTCGCACAATTGTTGGCTGACTGAGTACTTTTTTGCCCTTCAGTAAAAGCTATGCACTTGGATTCCAGAATAGATCTGTTTTCCTTTTAGATATGCCTGCTGTGAACTCTGTCTTTATCCTGCAGGGAGCACTATTAAACCAGCAGGACAGCTTGTGTCAGCAGCAGGTTTGCAATACTTCATCCACCACTTTGAACAGAAATTTTGCCCCCTTCTTTCAGTTCTTTACCTTTTTAACGGAATGAATTCAATTTTTGCCTTTCTTTAAAAATGCGTTTTTTGGGGGTTTTTTTGGTGGTATTTTACAACATCACAGTGGCTCGTTTCAGAGCTTCATTCAATGCATTAAGTGAAATTGTTTTTTTTGAATAAAACTGCTGTATTTTACTTGACTGATCTCAAGTTTACTATAGTTACTTCAGTATATGTAATAGTATTTATGGATAAATATGCATAAGCAAGTGCTGTAACAACAGTTTAACATAAAATCTACGTAGATGTTCATATAATTTGTGTTCTAAAGGTGTAAATGTAAATAAACAATTTTAAAAGTATAAATTTAGAAACAGCTTGTGTGTCAAATATATAAAGAATTTTAAATGTAATTTTCAAAGGAAGAATTTTTTGCCAAGAACTCTAAAAGCTTCAAAGAAAATGCATTTATTTGTGGCTTTATATGACACTTTGACCTTACATTGCTGATATTATGCCAGCATGTCCAAAGTCCGGCCCAAATACGGTCCTCGTTCAAATTTCTATCGGCCTGCAAGCTCCTCTTATAAAATCAATAATTTGTGACCCCCAGCACTTTGTAAGAACTACGATTTCTTGATTGTGATACGCTAAGGTTATAAGCCGATGTAAACCTGTGGCAACAACCTGTGGCTACTTGACCTTCAGAGCCTTAAGGGTCAGGTGAAAGGGACTGATTTTGTTTTTTCTGTGATCAAAACAACTTCTGTGTAAGTTAATCATTTGTGTTATTTTCCTGTTCACAAGATTTAAATGTATACGTTTACAGTGAGCATTTATTTGTGAGTAATATGTAACATTTCATCTGAACAAAGATTTAATGCTGACAAAAGTTTTTTTTTTCTTTTTTTCCAGACAGGTTTTTTTCTTTGTTTTATTTCTGGTCTTCAAATGTGAAATCAACTGTAATTTTAATGCATATCACATTCCAAAAACATAGTAAATTTGCATTTAATGTTATTATAAGGGTTTAAAGATTGCTGGCCAGTTTGTTGGCCCTCGTACATTTTTACCTCACCAAATCTTCAGAGCAAAAGGTTACACCCCCTCCCCTGCATTTTGTAATAAAAAAAGACAAATCACATTTGTTTTTGAAAAATTAATGTTGCCCAGTTTTAATCCTTTCTTTCATGTTTTAGTTCTCAGCTTCCTTCTGACTTTCAAACCCTTCACAGCCACCTTTCATTGTAGTTTTTTATTCAGTGCTGATTTTTCTCTGTAGCACCCTCTGCCGTACATCTTTTAGCACAAAAATGCAAACACCGCTTATAGAACAGCTGCCACCTGCTGACAGAAATGTGTAACATCAACTGTTGTAGTTGAACTGATTACTGAGTCATGTATTTCAGAGTTGGCCAAGGTCCTCCTTCAAAATTATCAGCTGGGAAACTGAAATGTTAAACGCTCTGTTTTTAAATGAGGTGAGACTGCATGATCTGACAGTCTGAATGAACAAACTAAAACTTCCATCTTTCACTTTATGCATTTTGTATCATCTCACATTTTATAAACTTTTATATCAATGGATCATCTAAACACGTATATCACCTCACACAGCCTATTTAACTACAAGCAGTTTGTGACGGTAAGTGAAAAAAAAAGAAAACAGCCGTGATATTAGTCGATAAGAACCCTAAAAAGGAAATACAAATCCTGTTTGTAACTTAACATGATGTCCTATAGGAAATCATGAAAGCATGTTCCCAGAAACAAGGCGTGTTCTTTCCTGACTGGTATTGTCGTGCTATTTCATTTGTTTGCCAATAATTTCATTTACACGTGGTCTTCCTGCATTCTAACACAGGAAATGTTCCTTTATCCATCAAATACCTAAATATTTCCTTCCTCACTTACTGAAAAAACACCCTTTTCTCTTGAACTTTTACGGAGGAGCAGAACTGATCTGAATGATCCAATGATGTTCTGGTTGACCTGTTTCTGTCTTGTCTATGGGGTAAGCAAAGTGTTTTGATTTTTAACCCAAAAGGACTGCACAACTATTTTTTATTATTCCCACAGCTCTCTGACATCCAAAGGAAATAGCTTATTAGTGGGTGTATGTTCATTCATAGTGGAGATTGATGGAACAGAACAAGTGAGGCATGTTTGGGAAAGAAAAGTTTGCATTTTGTTTTTGTGGAAAAAAACAGAATAGGGCACACAAGAAGGGCAGGTTTCAACCTGTCTTTACCTTTAGGGGGCTAACGGACAAAGACGTGGTTGCAACAGTTTCAGTGGTTACCTTTCTTCCCTACTTGAATTAATCATATCAGCCTTTCGCTGTAGAGACGCCCTTCTCGACAGACCAGTTTGTGGCTGAGTTTGTGCAGCTATTGTTGTTAGAGCTCCCACCATTGACAGACCGAAACAAGAAACTACCAAAAATTTGAACGTATCTGAACTTAATGCTGTCAGGACTTTGCTTTTCGCAGTAAGTATTATTCTACTTCAATTTTCTGAACTAAATGATCATATGTTTTTTGTTTTGGTTCTGTGCTTTGCTTTGCTGGGATTCTTCCTTTCAGTTTGATACAGGTCAAACTGTAGAGGTGTCTGTGTTGAAAGCACGTCAGTATTTCAGCTGGGATGTGTGGTGACAGGAGCTGAGATATTTGAATGCACAACAAGAATGTTGTGTGTATTAGAAAATGGGTCAAACACCAGCTGCCATGACCGGAACACACATCAGAAATCAGGCAGAGAGTTTAAAATCCTCAACAAGGTTTTTTTTTAAGTGTTAGTAGGTTTAGTGGAAATAATAAACACACACACAGCAAGGGTGTGGCTTTGAGCCCCACTCTGGAAGAAATCTCTAACTGATATGTAAACGAGACTCAGGTATGAGACCTGGAACTTCCTTGTTTACAGGTCTCATACCTGGAATTTCCTTGCTTTAAAACAGGAAACACTGTTTTGCTGTTTGGTGAGAGCTTTTATTCATTTGAGCACTCATTTTTATTTTGTTCATTTAATTATTATTATTATTATTTCTTTATGAAACAGATCTAATTAGACAGTTTCTTTTGTTGTAAGTTTGCACTGTTTCATGAGTAAAATGAAAACACTTCTGTGCATTTGCTTCCACTAACTTAATTCTAGATGAAATTGGAATTAAAAAATTGTTTAACACAGCAAAATTCTGACCCACCAAATTTGACTTTTTTGTTTGCTTTTGAGGGAAAAGTCACCTCATAGAAGCCAAATTTTGAAATTATTACGAAAAATATTTAAATTTATTTTTGGAAGTTTCAGTGCTCTTTGGTAGAAAGAACACAAATGTAACACTTAACAATGACAACGCTCAGGATAAAACTGTATTTTGGCAACCCATATTTATATAACTGTAGTACCTCTCCAAGGTTGCAAAAGTATGGTTGCTTTGTAGCTGCTGTGGCAACAAGCTTCAATCTGGCATGCACTTTTCTTCTTCTGGCTTGTGCTGGAACCTCACATGGGGGTCAAGGCCTACTGACTCAGCTTTTCTCTGTTCATCCACCTTTTTAAACTCTCCTTCTGTTCTGCTAAGGGCTAGTCTCTTCAAAACCTCATCGACAATTTTAAATGCTGCTACTGCCAAGTCTACATCTTTCTGTTGCAATGCATCCGATCCGGTTCCAGTCACTTCAATAGGTCATCCGCAGACACAGGACTAGTTCAAAAAGAATCACTGCTTCGGCTGCGGATTTTGCAGCGTCATTTCCTCAAGCAACTACATAACAGCAGGGAGAACATTCCTTAAAGTGTGAAAACCAGTTTCTGATTTCAGTTTCAGTTTTGGACTTAGCAAATCAACGTCAGTTTACGGCAATGTGGTCTGACAGTGCACAGACAAGGACTGGATTTCTTCTTAACGGAAATCTCTTGAAAGCACCAACTTGTGTTTCCTAAAACCTTGACCTCTGATGTGGTCTACCTTTAGGTCATTCATACATTTTCAAGGGCCTCTGAACTTCACATTACACACCTTACTCATAAAACCTGTTCAGTGTGGGACACATTGTGGTTTCATTTGACGAACGTCATCGTCATACTATGTGACATCACAGGACATGGGCAGGATCATTTGAGCGTTCTAGTCTCATAGGTGTGGGCATGGTCTCTCACTGGCTTCTGTCTCCATCTCCCGCTAGCTGTTTCCTCTATGTTCTCTGTGAGCTTTAACTCCATCTTTGCTTCTTTCTCTTCAGTCTTTGTCTCCTTCTGGTTTGCAGTTTCCACCAATCTCCTTGTTTTCAGTGCTACAATAACTTCCATCTCCTTTTTTTCTCCTTCTATCTCACCGGACCTTTCACACTCCTCTGGCTGTCCATCTGAGGTCATGGCACGTTTTTTTTTTACCTAACTTAAGAAATAAAAACTAGAGCTTAAAAAAACTTTAAAACATTTAAACAATAAAAACTAAACTGAAAAAAGAAACCCAAACTGGACACTAAGTGAAACTAATCTAAATTTTAAAAAAAACTTAGTTAAGAACAAACAAACAAAAAAACAAACAAACACAAACCTAGCGGTCAGTCCACGGCTCGGCACCCCCAACCCCACCCCCACGCACGTGCCTGATCTGTAGGGACACAATACCTAAACCAGGGCCAGCAGAACGTTTTTCGCCACCTTATCTGACATTCACCTGGTAATTAGAATTCTGAATAACACAAACAACCTTTTTCATTTCACATCACCGTGTCTGAAAAAAAAAATTGAATTTAATCTGCTAAAGTAGACTTTCTCCTCTCAAAAGCTGAATTTTTGTTGTGATCTTTAATATGTCTTTGCATTGAGTGATTTTTTTTATGTGACTTGCAATTCAGGGACACCATAAAAAGTCACCACAATTTGAATTAAGTTTCTGACCAAATCTGTCACTGATGTTGTCTGTTCATCATCCACCTCCAGCGGTGAGGTTTCAGTGTCTCAGCCATGTTCTCCTCTGCTGTCCCGTTCAAAAACCAACATTACGCTGAACTGAAGAGGGACTGCATCCAGAACAAGAAGCTGTTTGAAGATCCAGAGTTCCCCGCAAACAATTCATCTGTGTTTTATAGACAACCACCCCCTGGTACTGTGGAGTGGAAACGACCAGGGGTGAGTGGTACTGTAAGAAAAGATGGTCAAAAGGAAGTTTAATCAATAAGCATATTTTTTTGTTTGTTTAACAGGCTAAATTAAGCTGTTAATTCTTTATTTTTGCTGAAAACATCTAAACATCAACATCATTTGTTTTTATGTAGGAGATAAGCTCAGACCCTCATCTGTTTGTGGAAGGTATCAGTTCCCATGATTTGAATCAGGGAGAAGTAGGGAACTGCTGGTTTGTTGCTGCGAGCTCATGCCTTGCTTTGAAACAACACCTCTGGAAAAAGGTGAGTTCACTATGAAAAAGACTTTACCTTTGTTTTTGAATGTATTCAGACTGGACACATTTGGTTCCTTAGTCTGAACAGGCTCAGAGTGAAAAAACTGGACCAAAAAGCCACCGTAGCCAGGCATGTAAACAAATTAGGAAGAAAGTCACAGACAAACATGAAGCTAGAATGAGACAACAACTTACTGAAATGTGGTCAAACAAATGCAGGCTCATTAAAATAAATTTTGAACGTGATACGCATTGCTCCTCACACTGTTTTGCTGAGTATAAGTCAGAAACACTTATCAGCGTATCGTCATGGCCAACGACTCCACAGTAACCCCCCAGCATTCCTCCACCGTACCAAGGCAGCAAGTAAAAAGCGTTGTACCTGACTTTGATACAAACGTTTAATATTGGTCAGCAAAATATAAAGTTTGAAAAGTGTTGCAAAGCTTAGGACATGAGCACATGAGTTCAGGCTCTTTCCTTCACAAAGAGGTGACATTCCTTGTCCCAAAAACCAAATTCCATGACCAGGGGTTTGGTCACCGAGGCAACTGCCTTTGACTGTCACCCAAACCAGATTGCGTCTAGCCTCTCCTGCAGGTGGTAGCCCTACAGGGGAGTGATCCGATGTCCCTTCAGGCTAGGTAGGACTATTGGCAAGAGCCCCAGCCATTAGGCAAAAATCCTGTGAGCACAGCTCAGGCTTGTCTCCAGAGTAGGGTTGTAGTAGAGTCGTATAATTAAGTGTGCAATAGCCAACAGCAATTTAACTTTAAATAGCAAGACAAAAAAAAACAACATGAAATGTTTTTAGAATTGAACTGAATTTTTATTTTTAAAAACATTTTGAGTTTAATTTTCATTTACAAATTCCCAGGTGATTCCCGATTGGGAGGAGCAGGACTGGGATCCCAAACATCCAGAAAACTATGCCGGGATCTTCCACTTTCAGTTCTGGGTCTTTGGTCAGTGGACAGATGTGGTAGTGGACGACCGGCTGCCTACTGTTAACGGACACCTGATCTACTGTCAGTCAAACAGCAAAAATGAATTCTGGAGTGCTCTGCTGGAGAAGGCTTATGCCAAGTCAGTACACTTGATTTATGGACAACTTCTTAATTAGAAACAAGAACATTGTATTGTGTTTTTTGAAAGGTGCTATATAAGAGTGGGACATTATTCATTCCAAACACGTTTTTATCTTAGACTCTATGGCTGCTATGAGTCTTTAAAAGGAGGAAACACCGGAGACGCCGTGGTGGATTTCAGTGGCGCTGTAATTGAACCCATCAACTTAGAGGAAGAGGCTTTCTACAAAGACCAAGACAAGCAAAACAAGCTATTTGAAAACCTACTCAAGGTTTACGAACGCGGAGGAATCATCAGCTGTTCCATCAAGGTCTCTGCTTCCCATTAAGATTTGAATTTCTGTTCTTTGGATAAGTTCAGTGTACTTACCTACTGCATTTTGCAGGCAGAGCCGCATGAACTTGAGT
>BSAI01006302.1:0-13727 GCA_036245035.1 Adrianichthys oophorus | reverse complement strand
GAGTTGTCAAAGTCCAGTTGAAGTCTGCTTTCATCAAAGCCATCAAGAATCACCAGGATCTTGGTTTTGTCAAAACCCACTAAATCTCTCAGGTGAGGCAGCGCCGGGTGAAACACAGTTAAGAAATCCAGGAAGCTCTTCTCTCCTCTGCTCAAGTTCAACTTCCGAAATGCAAGAACGAAAACTAAATCAAAATCTTGGTTTTCACGTTCTTCTGCCCAATCTAGAATGAACTTCTGCACAGCAAAAGACTTCCCGATGCCTGAGACTCCCTTCATCAGGACGGTCCTGTTGGGTTTCTCCTGGTCAGGAAGGAGTTTGAAGATGTCCTTCAGATCAACACAACAATCAGACCCGGATCGTTTTCTGCGTTTGGCTTTCAGGAGTCCGTACTCATGTTCTCTCTCTGGTTCCTGACTTTCTCCAGTGACAATGTGAAGTTGTGTGAAGATGCTGTTCAAGTTACTGGGATGGTCGCCGTTGCCCTCAGATGTTTCAGTAAACTCATTTCTCATTGCTTTTTTCAAGATCTTCTTTTGTTCCAAGACGTTTCCTGAAAGCAAATGTAGTATTTTTTCAATCTTTGGTTGTTCTTTGGTTCTGTGGACTCAAATGTACAAATATCTACGAGAAATCTAGGAAAATAAGATGATAGTTTAATGACTTTAACTTCTGGTGTTTCGTGTGCTTACCTTGTTGTACATTATCCACTTTTCAGGAACAGAAATGCTTTAAATATTTTCAACATGGATATAAAAACAACTAAATGACTTTACCTGCATTTTCATCTGTGGCCTTCAGTAATGTATCTGCACACTCTGGACAGTGGTTTTCTCCTGGAGAGTCCGAGTGCTCCAAAGCTGAACTCAGACATTGTCTGCATAACTGGTGTCCGCACACAAACTGAACGTAGTCTTTCAGCTCCCGATTACAAACGGAACAGCTGAGCAGCTTCTTAATCTGTTGGCTGCAGAAAGAACAAAGGATCACTCAGTGTCATTGGTGTATTTGTTTTTAACTAAATTAGTCAGTAAGAAGTAGGCGACGTATCAACCAATCAGGGACTTCGCTTTGGGTACGTGAAGTTTTCAGTGACTCAATCAGTGGGTAGAATACAAATCCAAAATGGCGCATTGATGTAAGCTTTCTTGTTCTGACCTTCCATCCATTTTCTTATCCCTCTGTACCCCTCTCGGGGCTTTGGGGTTGCTGAAACCTGTCCTGGCTAGTGTTGGGTGAAAGTGGGGTACACCCTGGACAGGTTGCCAGACAGTCACAGGGCACGTTGGGTTGGAGCTAGGTCGGCGGGGCTTGCTACCCTGGCCCCCGGGAGACCGACTGGCGGGTAGACAGAGAGTTGCTGCGACATGGGGAGGCAGCCTGCTAAGGCCTTCTGAACTTTATAATATTTTTCTTTTCTGCATGGAGACAATAAAGAAAAAGGTTCTTTAATTTTATTCTTATTTTTATTTTCTCCTCTCTGGTTAATGGCGGACAGCAAGTCATCAAACTGGGTCACAGAGAGACAGAAACAGCAGAAGCGGCTGTCATTCAGATGAAGTTCCTGAAGTAGATACTGAAGCTCACCGTACCGGGAGAGTCTCTAAATGACTTCATGAACCCAGACATGGAGACTTGATCACTGATGGTTTAGTAGAGCTTTATTAAAATAAATAAACATGATCTCTAAACACCATCCATGTCGTCCACGCATTGTAATGAGATAAACACAGACACCAGTCCATGTAGCAATCAGGCTAAAAATATTTGGTGATAGCTCCTCTCACACGTGTCGGGCGTCAGGCATCTGACATGAATTTGGCACACAAATCGTGTTCATGTGAATGCAGCTTTACATGTCTCCTACTGAGATAACAGGCAGTATAATTTATGTAGACTTTTATTTTAGTAAAACTGTTGCCCTAGCCCTAGTAAACGGTCCTTCTAAATCTTGTCTCTGGTCTCATGTTGGAAAAAACATCCCACCTCCACTTCTTTCCCACACTATGTTGTTCTGGACTCTTGACCCTAAGAACTAAAAGTCCTCCAACTTCTTTCACCTTGGCTATATGTAGCTTCATTGTTCCTCGAGTCCCTCTCACAGGGCTTCGGATCAGTCTTTATAGTTGTGCTCATAAGTTCATTTAACCTGGAAGAAATGAATTCTAGGCTATTTTTCTGAGAATATGAATGCTCACTCAAAAACTTTTTTCACTCATGGTGAGTGGTTGGATAAAGCCCTTTATTGTGAAACAACAATGTTAACACTTTTTAAATTATAATGACAACAGAAATCTCCCAAATTATCCAGTTTGAAAGTTTACATACCCCAGTTCTTAATACATCGTTTTACTCCTTTGTATCAACAACAGCTTGAAGTCTCTTGTGGTCGTTGTGGATAAGTTTCCTTATTTTCTCTAATGGTAAAGCAGCCCATTCTTGACAGAAAACCTCAAGTGTCTTTTTTCCTTTAGTTGTCTTGCTTAAACTGCCTGTTTGAAATCTCCCCAGAGTAGCTCAATAATATTGAGGTCAGGAGACTGAAATGGCCACTCAAGAACATTCACCTTATTCTGTTGAAACCAATGACAGGATGACTTGTATTTTGGATTGTTGTCGTGTTGTCCTAGTGCGTCCGAGCTGAAGGTTTTTTTTTTTTTTCAGTTTTCCTCCAGTCTGCTGCTGCATTCATCTTACCATCAATTTTTAATCAACTTTCCTATGCCTTTCCTATGCCCCCAAGCCATCAGAGATCCACCTCTGTGTTTCACATCACAGGCCTTGTTGACTTCTACCCAAATGTAGCGTTTGTGTTGTGCAAAAAGGCGACTCGACCATGCAGCCCATTTTTTCTTCAGGTGTCTCCTTATTGTACATCTTGAGACATCCACACCACAGTTTGTCAGTCATGGATCACAGCTGGAATTACTTGGGGGGTTTTCTTTGCATACCTGATGATTTTTCAGGCAGTTGTGGCAGAAATGTTTACGACCGTTGTTTGGTTTCAACCGAACCACTAACTTTTCACTTCTTAAAGTTGACTGGCATTCTCAGTTCCTTGGATATCTTCGTTCCTGTTTTGTAAAGTTCAGTCACCTTTTCCCATAGATCTTTTGACAGCTATCCCTGTGACCTGAAACTCCAAGACCTTTAGTGCACACACATTGTTTACAGGTAAATGAGTCACAGGCAAGCACGGTTACCTTTAGCTGCCATTCAAACCCTTTTGTATCAGCATGTTTGTATTTTCAGAACAAAGTCATCAGGGTATGTCAACTTTTGAACAAATTAAATGTAGGAACTTTCTGTTCCCATTAGAAAAAAAAGAGTGAATTGAATTTTTAACAATAAATGGCTTCACCTAACCAACAACTATGAGTGAAAAAAAATGTTTTTGTGTTATCATTCCTATTTTTTTGACCAAGAAATCATAATTTCTTCCAGCATATGCAAACTTAAACCTTTTAGCACATTGAAGCGCTGGATTGTGGTAGCATGAGTGTCAAATTCCTTTTTTTTTTTTTTTTTTACTTTTCAGTAATATTTCTGAAAGCACTTTAATTCTGGAATACAAAAATTCCAGAAGAAAATTGAATTTTATTTTTAAAAAATCAAACAAGAGAATTTAAACATCCCTTCTGTGTTTTGGATAAAGTTTACACTCACCTTTCTATTCCATCATCTCTAAAGTGTGGTGGCATATGTTTGGATCTGTCGCTCTTTAAAGACATCCCGCTGTTATCCGTGGATTGAACATCACTCCCCAGAATACTAAGAAAACAGATTCATTCATAAATTAATGTAAAAAAAAAAAATCAGACACTTTAATTTTATTTAGACACAAATGTTTTGCTAATAAAAGGTTGAATTTATTTAAAACAAGCAAAATAAAAATCACATTTGTTCAGGTTTTAAAGAAATTAGATCCTATAACCACGGTCTCATGCTTCAGTTTACAGCATTTGAAACTACAAACTCCATAAAAACGACAAACGCTGATACAACAGATGTTCTGATGATGTTCCAGAAGGTTCTGCAGCTTCAGAGCTGCTTCCTGCTGGTTTCAGGTTCTGGTTCTGTTCTGTAGATCTCACCTCATGGAGGGTTCAGAGGCGTCAGGCTGCAGGTTTGTCCTTGAAGGTCTTTTCCTCTTTTTCCCATCAGCCATTTCTGCTACAAAAACAGGAAGTTTGTGTGATGTAGTATAAGATTTATTCAAAACAAAAACGTTTTTTAAACTTCAAACTGTTTAATTCAAAACGTAAAAAATACATACAGACCAAACCATTTTGTTATGAAACTGACAAACTTCCACATTTGACTTCCTTAAAAAATGCTTTCTGAAACTATTTCCTAACTGGTTCCTCTTTCTGTGTTTTTGATCTTAAAGTTGATTTTACTTTTTATTTAAACTATTTTAAAGAACATAATTCAAAGTGTGAAAGTTTTTAAAGAATCCATATAAAGCCTGGACGTCCTGCTTATTTTGCAGAAACTTAAAATATATTTTCTATAAAAAGAGATTTTTCTCCCTAATGTGTAGAAGCTGAAAAACTATCCAAAAAAGGGAAATAAAACTGATTTTTAGTTTTATTCTAGTCAGCAGATCAGATTTCTAAACTTTCTACTCTGAACATGAAGTTCTTTGCTGATGAATAAAGACAAATATGTTCTGACTGCAGATGTTCTACAAACATTGAATTTCTCACAGGTTTCCCTCATGTCATTTAGAAAGTGTTTTTATTCATTTATTAATCTACTTTATTTAAACAGAAAAGAAAAAGAGCAAGAATCAGAGAATAGAAAAGACCAACATTCAATCATAAACCTGAGCGTTCAATCATGAATAAAGCTGTATAAAGCTGTAAAATGTAAAACACTAAAACCTTTGAGCTGATTTATGTCTGAGACACGTGGAGACAAAGATCTTTCGTCTTTTCTTTAACTTTTTAGTTTCACTTTTGATTCAAATCTGATCTCACTGTAGTTTACAAAAAACTTTCATAAAAACTAGAACTTACTGACGGTAATCTGCTGCTTTCTTGTTCCTTAAGTGTGTGAGGATCCAGACTCTTCACCTTTACTACTGATTACTGCAGTGAAGGAGAACAGAAGCGTCCGCGAGGCGCGAAAGCATCCTCCCGCTCTCTTCATTTGGGGGAGAGGGCGGTACATGAAGCTTCATCCATCACTCACCTTAAGTTCAGATCAATGAGCCGTCGTTTCCATCAGGATTACCAGAGTCACAGTTTTCCAGCCCAAAAGTCACCTAAAAACTGCAAAAGTCCACTCCTAAATATGAATTACTGCATAATTAGCTATAATTATTCATCCTTTATTCATTACTTACTGTTTTCATTGAAAGTCTAATTTTTTTATGTTTTATCCGCCATTACAGTCGGTTGGAGTAAAACATGAAATAACAAAATGCTCCCAAACGTTATTAACTACTGGAAACAAACATGACCTCTAGCCCCTTTATCCCTCCTCAAACATCAAAAACAATAAAAAATATATTTAATCAAACACTAGGTGTTAAGAGTAGAAAATGTTCTTGCATTTTTACTTTTCAGGAATTTAATTGAGATCAAATATAAGCAAATCTCTAATGAAGTTTATTAGGGGGGGTTTGATTAAAAAAACCTGTTTTTGTGAATATATATATTTTTTTGTGAATTTTTACTAATTAAATAGATAATAAAACACAAACAAAATATTTTTCAGATTTTGACCTGTTACACCAGTACTGCCATTCAACGAGTTCATTATTTGACTGTGTTTTTCAACAACTCAATACTGAACACTTTGTGTGGCAGTAATGTATGAAGTACTAGGTAGTACTCTGATCTACTAACCGAATAAACAAAGCTATAGTCTGCTTGTTCTTCTATAGAGTAATGGATTACTCAGAAATGATTCGTACAGTCAGTAGTATCTAATTATAATTGGCATTGATGATAACATAATCACATTCACTAATCTCATTTCTTCCACAGATTCTCTCAGCTCTTCTAAGGTGTCACATTCGTTACAATAGTTTGATTTGATTTGATTTATTTAAAAAAAAATTGAATCCTACAAAAAAAAAGACAAATCATCAAACTCGTTTCAGATATAAGGAAAGACATTGATTAGAATATATAAAAAATAACAGATGTTAGAAGATTATGTCATTTTCTTGGTGTGTAATTATTCATAGTCATAAATAGTAATTACATGACATTAGCCATTAAATATGATTATCTATTGCAGTCAAATAAAGTTTGATTTGTTAGTTGTTGATTTGAAGGAGTGAACTTATTTAACTCCACCCCTATTGAGTAATTTCTTTATTTATTTCAGTTGCCTGAATCCAGTTTTATCCAGTTTGTCAGATCCAAGGGTAGATTATCACATCAATCCAGGGTTTAGTGACAAACAAATGAGCGGTTAAGTTTCTTGTCGGTCTCTGCCTTTGTCACGGCGGTTGAGCATCAGTGGTTATGAAAACAGGCGTGTTCATACTCCCTTTATTGTTTATGCTCCTTTCTAAAGAAAAGCTGCAACATCTTTAAGCTTAAAGACTAAAACAATCAAAAAAGGAAACATTTCTTATTTAAAAGCCAAATATTTAGCTAAAGTTATTTAACTTTTTTCTAGTTGTTCTCATTAAAACTTAAAAAAAAATAACTCAGCAGGAAAGAAGCTTGTTTTTTCTCAGTTTTAATTCGCAGTCCAAATGAATCTGGAGACGATTTGATTTCATCTTAATCTAGACTCAGTTAAAAAATAATAAACTGTTCAAAATATAGCTTGTTAGACGAAGGGACAGCTTTGTATTAAAGTGTGCTATGTTATTAATAAAATAATACTCTGAAGATTGGAGTATTATTTATGACCACATTATCCTACCATGACTTTTATTTTGTTAGGATAGAAAGGTCAGGAAACTTTTCAGGTGAAGCATGAAGTTCAACCCTTAACCTCTGCTCCTCGAGATCCTGTAAACAATTGAATGTTATTATTTTAAATCACAAAAACAATAGAAATTCAAATATTATGTCAAACTCTTATCTACTGTTACAGAGAATTGAGTTTCAACATTTTTTTTAAATCATTGAAACAAAAACCTTTCTTTACTGAGACATTTAATGAAGAGATTTTTATTGTTACTGTTTGTTTCTGCTGGTTTTGTATTTCTGTAAATGATGTGAAACACATCATACAGTACTTTCTTTCTGTTCACAAACTCAGCCGTTGTATGAAAGACTGTGCTGATGTTTCTACACAAAAGTTAAAAACAACTGCAGTTGTCCGACCGGTAAACACACCTGTCCTGCATGTCCTATCATGCCTTTATTGTAATTTTATATCAGCTTTCATCAGTTCCTGTTGAGCTCCTCTCTTTAGTAAAATAACAAGAAATAAAAATCTTTTCATGTTGGTAAAGTGTAAGGAGGAAATAAATAGTTTTAGACTCATTTTATTAACACACATCGGCATACACAGACTTTAGATTCTGTAGATTTACATACAAATTATAAAACTTATTGGTACAAAAAGTAATGAGCAGGAATTGTAACTTTGCACAATGATTTTCCCACCAATGTATTTACAACAGAAAAACTCAAAAACATTGAAATGTGTTAAAACTCACTGTCAAGAATGAAACAATGATATTTCTTGGTAAAAATATATTTAAATCAAACTCCAAAACTGAAAAGAATGATCAAAACAAGAAAAGCATTTGTTCAAAAAAAAAAACATTGGTAATCGATTTTATTAGCTACTGCTTATGCTATTATTAGCAAGAGGCTTTGCTAGCATGCCTTACTTAGAAGTTTACATATACATTTATGGTCTTCTGAGTTTTAAACTTGCAATGTTGTACTTTATCCAATCTGTTTTGCTAATTCCAAACAAACAACAGGAAATCTTCTGCCAACTGTAAGATCAAGAGCTAGCACTAAACTGCATAGACCTGCTAGTTTAGCAAAAATACCAATGAAAATATTGTGTTTCTATAAAAGCTTGTTGATGCTGCTGAACGATGGATTATTATTTTACATTTTTCATCCTTTAGTTTTCTAGCTTCTTGTTAGCTTGAGAGCAAACACGACCAATAAAACTCAAGCTAACATGTTGAAGACAGACTTCACCATAATGTTAGAAAACAGTCGTAAAACCAAAGTGAATGAAATCTAACATTGTCACACAAGCATGTTACGTGATCTTAGATAATCCTCTAACTTACATGAGCTCAATCACTTGTATTTTGCTGCTACAGTCAGTAAGCATCGACGGGATTGGGTGACTGTTGGGTCAGGATTTCGCTTCTATGTTCTGATCCATTCCACACAAGCTTCTGTCTCATTTTCCTCTATTTTGCCACGTTTGCTCATCTGCCCAAACACACAAATCAATGTTGGTCACATTCCAACCACTATCAGGATTGGACTCCCATCAGTCCATCCTTTACTGCTAGAACATCCTCAGCTCTACTGGAAGTTCTGACTCTGATGTTGACTTGTCTCTGTTTTGTTCTGGGTCATCTCAAAGGGGTTCCATCGAGTTGAGGTCAGGACTGTGGAGGCCAGTCATGTTCCTCCAAACCTTCATTCATATCCTTATGGACCTTCTATGGGCTCTGGTGTGCGGCCACATTGGAGCAGGACGGAACCATCCCTGAACTCTTCCCTGTTATGCTGAAACATTCAGAGTTTCTTCTACTAGAACTGAGCACCAGCTCCTAAAACAACAACCATAACATCCTCCCAAGCTAACATCACACTTGGCAACTGCAGTCAGGAAAATCCCACTTCCCTGTCAACCATTAAAACCACACTAGACTGTTCGACTGCTGGACAGAGAAGCAAACCTCATCGCTCCAGAGAAGTGTCTCCTCACTCTAACGTCCGGTGGAGCTCCTGTTCAGATGGGAGCGGGAATCCTACTGGAATATAGTGAGTCTTAAGACATGCTCAATTAAACAATTCAATTTATGAAGCCAGTAATTTAAAACCATTTAATGGTTAAATGATGATGTTCTGACCTGTACTCAGGGTTGCTGACTATAATAACTAAACATCTGAAGAACCAGACACACCACTCCCATCCATCCATCTTCTAAACCTCCTTAGTCTCTATCGGGGTCATGGGGTGTTACGATCAGGTTATGTGACAAAACTGAGCAGAAGACTGAGGAGCCAGTTCTACTGCCGCATAGAGAGCATCGCTGAAGTGTTCCTGGAATGTGTGGAGGAAGGTGAGATTATCACTAGAAACTCTGTAGAAGGACAGTTCCCCAGCCTCCCAATCAAGGAACACTCCAACACGACTGGAGCGCGGACACAAGGATGTCACATGGAAGGTTTCACTTCCATGTCGAACAGAACAACCACTCTTACAGCACGACATGACCCAAGATTTCTCATTGGATCCCAGTGTGCAGTCACTGGAATCTCCCTTCCTGCCGATGCTTTTGTACGTTAACCCGACGCTGAAGGGTTCCTCCTCCTCCACCTCAAAGAAGGAGCTCTGTCGGACGCCCTGCTCAGAAATCACCTGTAAACGCTGATCAAACCTCTCTGGGTGAGGAGGGTACGGCTGCTCGTCCTTCACCCAGGTCACCTTGGTGTTCCCGTCAGACAGAAGCAGGTTCCTGTGTGCTGTATTGGAGTCCAGAGTGAACCCAAAGGCATCTGGAAGGAAAAAAAACATTTTATCCATCCATTCATCCATCTTGTTCTGCTCATCCGGGACCGGGTCTCAGAGGCAGCAGTCTAAGCAAAGATGCCCAGGCTTCCCTCTCCCCACTTCCACTCTCTCCTGCTCCTCTGGGGGTGACCCTGAGACATTCCCAGACCTGCTGAGAGATGTAGTCTCTTCAGTGTGTGCTGGATCTTCCCCGGGGCCTCCGCTCAGTGGGACATGCCCAGGAACACATCCAGGAGTCATCCAAACCGGATGACCGAGCCACCTCAACTGGCTCCTCTGGATGTGGAGGAGCAGCGGTTCTACTTCGAGCTCTCCCTGGGTGACCGAGCTTCTCACCCTATCTCTGAGGGAGCGTCCAGCCACCCTACGGAGGAAACTCATTTCGGCGCTTGGATCCGTGACCTCGTTCTTTCAGTCATGACCATAGGTGAGTATTGAAGCAAAATCAGCCGGTAAATTGAGAGCTTTGCTTTCTGGCTCAGCTCTCTCTCCCGGTACAGCGACCGTGTAAGTGCAGACGCTGCACCAATCCACCTGTCAATGTCACGCTTAGATCTTCCCTCACTCGTGAACAAGACCCTGAGATACTCAAACTCCTCCACCTGGAGAAGGAGCACTCCACCCACCAATCCATATTTTATTTTTAACGTAGACTAAATAATAAGAACTAAACTGTTGGAAATCCAAAAACTTTCAGCGACTAACAAAAATGTGTTCAATTTTTTTTATGTTAGGAAAGGAAGACAATACAACAGTTGGTAACAAAAATTCTCTTATAGGATAATGGTACAGCATAAATATAAGCAGGTAAACACTCTTCACGCATACTTACACTTCTTGAACCCTGGTTTCATCCGAGGTTCTCCACCATAATCCAAACTGTGCAGAAATATTAAGAACATTTAACATCTCAAACATTTTATTGTCTTTAACCCAATGCTGCACTTTAATGTTTTTATATAATTACTTGAGTTTGGTGAGGGCGAACTGAGGATTTTCTTTAAGATCCGACAGCATCTTCCTTCCAGAGTCTCCTGGATGGTTGTAGCTCAAGTCCAGATCCGTCAGGTGGGAAGGATTGGACTGTAGAGCCGAGACCAGGTACGAGCAGCCTTCCTTTGTGACCATACAACCAGACAACCTGAGGAAACATCATTCATACAACTTTCATGAGAATTTCTAAAAAAAGAGTAAAGACTTCAAGAATTCCAGAAGAGAAATAAAAGCAAAAGTGTCTCCTGTGGTACTTATGGTAGATTCTGTCAGAAAAGAACATGTTTAAGGCATATTTAGTTCACATGTAATTTTCAACAGAGGAGTGGTGGTTAAAACCATTTGTTTCATCATTGAAGACATACTGACAGACTTCTCTCTACTCATTTTTTGTGGAAACTGATCCATTACTTCAAATGAAGTCAATTCTGTAGTAATATTTTCACAATACAAACGCCGCCATGTTGGAGCCAGACGTCGCCAGTAAGCAGTGTTTGATTCCAGTCAGTCTGAGACGATGTTTCCATGGCAACCACTCTTGCCAATCAGGAGTGAGCTTGTTGGAAGTCCACACCCCCACCACTTGAAAACGGGAAACAAGGAATCTCTAAATCAAATGTTTTAACATTGGGGCCAGCAGACTCCACCTACTTTGATTGAGACATCTGATTGGCCAGTTTATAACTTGAATACCTTAAACCACAGAAAAAGTATCATGATAAGTGAGGATTATCAAGAACATGATAAAAATGTATCAGAGCAAAAATAGTTATTCTGACAAATAGAAGGATCGAGTAACGGCTGTTTCCTTCTCGATAGAAGTCTATGAGATTTTGACTTCTTGAAGCCAGCAGATACTTCCTGTTTGGAACGCTATGGGGGAGGCGTCACTCAGTCTAGTTCTCATAAACAGTCAATGGTCCTGGTTCATGGAGAAAACCACCGCCAGTGGAGACTTGCAGAACACCAAAGACTTTGGTGATCAACATGTAAAGTGTGTGAAAAATGAAATGAACCATTCAGCACAGAAATCAGCAGTCCACCATAGTTTCATTAAATGTTGCTATCTTTTTCCATAGTCTTGTCCAATTTGGAAGCCAAAATGGGGGACTTTACCACAATGACCAACGTTTGAGATTGTCTATTGATTCCAATTGGTCTAAAATGTACCAAAACTATCAGACACCCTAAAACACCCTAAAATCAACAAGGATGATACAACAATCCTTGGGGGAAAAGAGTTTTTTTTTATATTTTCCCATTGGAATACCATTTATTGATGCGAAGGTCAATAAATTTGGTCACTGGCTAATTTGCTTGGCAGAATTTGTTGAGATGGGGTGGTAGAAAAATATGCTTAGGGATCACTCATCCAGCATTTCTCCCACTCCAGGTAGGCATGATGCTTCCTGATAACAGATATTGATGTTTATCTGAAGCTAGATGATAGTAAAAATGTGAGAAAATAGAGAATCATTGCAGGTACCTCAGAGTCTGCAGCCTGCAGCAAGAATTTGAAAGCCCAACACAGAGTTTTTCCACTCCTGAGTCCTTCAAGTCGTTGGTGCTCAGGTCCAGAACTTGCAGAGGTGAGAATGGGAACTTGAGACCAAAGGCCAGGTGTTCAACCCACTCTGGAGTCACTTTGCAGTCTTTCAGCCTAAATGGAAAAAATAAGTAGGTAGAAGTACAAACTCACTTATTTATGTAGACGTGCAGAACTTCTTTTTATTGTAATGGACTTCAAACCAAAAAGTTATTTACACAGCTCTCCTGCTGCTCCTCACAGCTGGTATCAGCCTCCTTCTGCCTTCCTCTGACGTCTTGTAACTCTTCAGATTCAGTTCCTCTAATTTATTCTTGGAGACCAGCAGCATGAAGGCCAGAGCAGAGCAGTGAAGAGGAGTCAGCTCTGTTTCTGAATGATCTGACAGCCTCAGGTATTCCTGAATCTCGTCTTTGACTTTGTAATCTCTCATTTCCACCATGGTCTGGAAAATGTTGATGCAACTCTCTGGAGACAGGGTCTTTCTTCGGATGGATCTGAGGTACGTCAAGATTTTCTTGTCCGTTTCTTGCTTTGGATCCAGTGGGGTCAGCAGACTGTTGAGGATTCTCTTGTTGGATTCCACTGTCAGGCCCAGGAGGAATCTCAGGAAAAAGTCCAGGTGACCATTCTTCTTCTCCATCACTTTGTCCACTGTCTTTTTTAGAAGGTCAAGTGTAGAATGTTCTTCCTTCAGATCAAGAAAACTGCAAAGATCTCCAGTGGTGTTGGTAGCAAGACATTCATAGACATAAAGAGCTGCAAAGAACTCCTGGATGGTAAGATGCACAAAGAAGAAGATCTTTTTCTGGAAGAAGATTTCTTCTTTTCGGAGAACTGTGTTGCAAAATCCAGAGTAGACAGATGCTACTTCTACGTCAATCCCACATTCTTTCAAGTGTTCCTCGTAGAAGACGAGTTTGTTCTCCTGCAGCTGAACAAATGCAAGTTTTCCGAGTTTCAGGAGGAAATCTCTGTGACCTTCCAGAAGTTTCTCTTTGTTTGTCCCACTCTTCTTCTCATATTTTCTGCTTTGACGTTTCGTCTGGACAAACAGGAAGTGGGCCATCATATCAGTCAGAGTTTTAGGGGTTTCTGTATTGCCGTCTTCTCTAAAAACTTCTTGAAACAAGATGGCAGAAATCCAGCAGAAGATGGGGATCTGGCACATCATGTCAAGAGTCTGTGAGGACTGAATGTGTGAGATGACTCTTTCAGCGAGACTCGAGTCTGGACTCAGTCTCTTCCTGAAGTATTCAGCTTTCTGCGTATCGTTAAATCCTCTAATCTCTGTCACCATGTTCACATACTTTGCTGGGATTTGATTGGCTGCTGCAGGACGAGAAGTTATCCAGATGTTTGCATCTGGGAGAATGTTACCCTTAATGAGGTTTACAAGCAGATTCTCCACAGATGTTCTTTCACTGATAGATGTTATGGTTCTGGAGTTGTCAAAGTCCAGTTGAAGTCTGCTTTCATCAAAGCCATCAAG
>BSAI01006285.1:0-13726 GCA_036245035.1 Adrianichthys oophorus | reverse complement strand
GAGTTGTCAAAGTCCAGTTGAAGTCTGCTTTCATCAAAGCCATCAAGAATCACCAGGATCTTGGTTTTGTCAAAACCCACTAAATCTCTCAGGTGAGGCAGCGCCGGGTGAAACACAGTTAAGAAATCCAGGAAGCTCTTCTCTCCTCTGCTCAAGTTCAACTTCCGAAATGCAAGAACGAAAACTAAATCAAAATCTTGGTTTTCACGTTCTTCTGCCCAATCTAGAATGAACTTCTGCACAGCAAAAGACTTCCCGATGCCTGAGACTCCCTTCATCAGGACGGTCCTGTTGGGTTTCTCCTGGTCAGGAAGGAGTTTGAAGATGTCCTTCAGATCAACACAACAATCAGACCCGGATCGTTTTCTGCGTTTGGCTTTCAGGAGTCCGTACTCATGTTCTCTCTCTGGTTCCTGACTTTCTCCAGTGACAATGTGAAGTTGTGTGAAGATGCTGTTCAAGTTACTGGGATGGTCGCCGTTGCCCTCAGATGTTTCAGTAAACTCATTTCTCATTGCTTTTTTCAAGATCTTCTTTAATTCCAAGACGTTTCCTGAAAGCAAATGTAGTATTTTTTCAATCTTTGGTTGTTCTTTGGTTCTGTGGACTCAAATGTACAAATATCTACGAGAAATCTAGGAAAATAAGATGATAGTTTAATGACTTTAACTTCTGGTGTTTCGTGTGCTTACCTTGTTGTACATTATCCACTTTTCAGGAACAGAAATGCTTTAAATATTTTCAACATGGATATAAAAACAACTAAATGACTTTACCTGCATTTTCATCTGTGGCCTTCAGTAATGTATCTGCACACTCTGGACAGTGGTTTTCTCCTGGAGAGTCCGAGTGCTCCAAAGCTGAACTCAGACATTGTCTGCATAACTGGTGTCCGCACACAAACTGAACGTAGTCTTTCAGCTCCCGATTACAAACGGAACAGCTGAGCAGCTTCTTAATCTGTTGGCTGCAGAAAGAACAAAGGATCACTCAGTGTCATTGGTGTATTTGTTTTTAACTAAATTAGTCAGTAAGAAGTAGGCGACGTATCAACCAATCAGGGACTTCGCTTTGGGTACGTGAAGTTTTCAGTGACTCAATCAGTGGGTAGAATACAAATCCAAAATGGCGCATTGATGTAAGCTTTCTTGTTCTGACCTTCCATCCATTTTCTTATCCCTCTGTACCCCTCTCGGGGCTTTGGGGTTGCTGAAACCTGTCCTGGCTAGTGTTGGGTGAAAGTGGGGTACACCCTGGACAGGTTGCCAGACAGTCACAGGGCACGTTGGGTTGGAGCTAGGTCGGCGGGGCTTGCTACCCTGGCCCCCGGGAGACCGACTGGCGGGTAGACAGAGAGTTGCTGCGACATGGGGAGGCAGCCTGCTAAGGCCTTCTGAACTTTATAATATTTTTCTTTTCTGCATGGAGACAATAAAGAAAAAGGTTCTTTAATTTTATTCTTATTTTTATTTTCTCCTCTCTGGTTAATGGCGGACAGCAAGTCATCAAACTGGGTCACAGAGAGACAGAAACAGCAGAAGCGGCTGTCATTCAGATGAAGTTCCTGAAGTAGATACTGAAGCTCACCGTACCGGGAGAGTCTCTAAATGACTTCATGAACCCAGACATGGAGACTTGATCACTGATGGTTTAGTAGAGCTTTATTAAAATAAATAAACATGATCTCTAAACACCATCCATGTCGTCCACGCATTGTAATGAGATAAACACAGACACCAGTCCATGTAGCAATCAGGCTAAAAATATTTGGTGATAGCTCCTCTCACACGTGTCGGGCGTCAGGCATCTGACATGAATTTGGCACACAAATCGTGTTCATGTGAATGCAGCTTTACATGTCTCCTACTGAGATAACAGGCAGTATAATTTATGTAGACTTTTATTTTAGTAAAACTGTTGCCCTAGCCCTAGTAAACGGTCCTTCTAAATCTTGTCTCTGGTCTCATGTTGGAAAAAACATCCCACCTCCACTTCTTTCCCACACTATGTTGTTCTGGACTCTTGACCCTAAGAACTAAAAGTCCTCCAACTTCTTTCACCTTGGCTATATGTAGCTTCATTGTTCCTCGAGTCCCTCTCACAGGGCTTCGGATCAGTCTTTATAGTTGTGCTCATAAGTTCATTTAACCTGGAAGAAATGAATTCTAGGCTATTTTTCTGAGAATATGAATGCTCACTCAAAAACTTTTTTCACTCATGGTGAGTGGTTGGATAAAGCCCTTTATTGTGAAACAACAATGTTAACACTTTTTAAATTATAATGACAACAGAAATCTCCCAAATTATCCAGTTTGAAAGTTTACATACCCCAGTTCTTAATACATCGTTTTACTCCTTTGTATCAACAACAGCTTGAAGTCTCTTGTGGTCGTTGTGGATAAGTTTCCTTATTTTCTCTAATGGTAAAGCAGCCCATTCTTGACAGAAAACCTCAAGTGTCTTTTTTCCTTTAGTTGTCTTGCTTAAACTGCCTGTTTGAAATCTCCCCAGAGTAGCTCAATAATATTGAGGTCAGGAGACTGAAATGGCCACTCAAGAACATTCACCTTATTCTGTTGAAACCAATGACAGGATGACTTGTATTTTGGATTGTTGTCGTGTTGTCCTAGTGCGTCCGAGCTGAAGGGTTTTTTTTTTTTTCAGTTTTCCTCCAGTCTGCTGCTGCATTCATCTTACCATCAATTTTTAATCAACTTTCCTATGCCTTTCCTATGCCCCCAAGCCATCAGAGATCCACCTCTGTGTTTCACATCACAGGCCTTGTTGACTTCTACCCAAATGTAGCGTTTGTGTTGTGCAAAAAGGCGACTCGACCATGCAGCCCATTTTTTCTTCAGGTGTCTCCTTATTGTACATCTTGAGACATCCACACCACAGTTTGTCAGTCATGGATCACAGCTGGAATTACTTGGGGGGTTTTCTTTGCATACCTGATGATTTTTCAGGCAGTTGTGGCAGAAATGTTTACGACCGTTGTTTGGTTTCAACCGAACCACTAACTTTTCACTTCTTAAAGTTGACTGGCATTCTCAGTTCCTTGGATATCTTCGTTCCTGTTTTGTAAAGTTCAGTCACCTTTTCCCATAGATCTTTTGACAGCTATCCCTGTGACCTGAAACTCCAAGACCTTTAGTGCACACACATTGTTTACAGGTAAATGAGTCACAGGCAAGCACGGTTACCTTTAGCTGCCATTCAAACCCTTTTGTATCAGCATGTTTGTATTTTCAGAACAAAGTCATCAGGGTATGTCAACTTTTGAACAAATTAAATGTAGGAACTTTCTGTTCCCATTAGAAAAAAAAGAGTGAATTGAATTTTTAACAATAAATGGCTTCACCTAACCAACAACTATGAGTGAAAAAAAATGTTTTTGTGTTATCATTCCTATTTTTTTGACCAAGAAATCATAATTTCTTCCAGCATATGCAAACTTAAACCTTTTAGCACATTGAAGCGCTGGATTGTGGTAGCATGAGTGTCAAATTCCTTTTTTTTTTTTTTTTTTACTTTTCAGTAATATTTCTGAAAGCACTTTAATTCTGGAATACAAAAATTCCAGAAGAAAATTGAATTTTATTTTTAAAAAATCAAACAAGAGAATTTAAACATCCCTTCTGTGTTTTGGATAAAGTTTACACTCACCTTTCTATTCCATCATCTCTAAAGTGTGGTGGCATATGTTTGGATCTGTCGCTCTTTAAAGACATCCCGCTGTTATCCGTGGATTGAACATCACTCCCCAGAATACTAAGAAAACAGATTCATTCATAAATTAATGTAAAAAAAAAAAATCAGACACTTTAATTTTATTTAGACACAAATGTTTTGCTAATAAAAGGTTGAATTTATTTAAAACAAGCAAAATAAAAATCACATTTGTTCAGGTTTTAAAGAAATTAGATCCTATAACCACGGTCTCATGCTTCAGTTTACAGCATTTGAAACTACAAACTCCATAAAAACGACAAACGCTGATACAACAGATGTTCTGATGATGTTCCAGAAGGTTCTGCAGCTTCAGAGCTGCTTCCTGCTGGTTTCAGGTTCTGGTTCTGTTCTGTAGATCTCACCTCATGGAGGGTTCAGAGGCGTCAGGCTGCAGGTTTGTCCTTGAAGGTCTTTTCCTCTTTTTCCCATCAGCCATTTCTGCTACAAAAACAGGAAGTTTGTGTGATGTAGTATAAGATTTATTCAAAACAAAAACGTTTTTTAAACTTCAAACTGTTTAATTCAAAACGTAAAAAATACATACAGACCAAACCATTTTGTTATGAAACTGACAAACTTCCACATTTGACTTCCTTAAAAAATGCTTTCTGAAACTATTTCCTAACTGGTTCCTCTTTCTGTGTTTTTGATCTTAAAGTTGATTTTACTTTTTATTTAAACTATTTTAAAGAACATAATTCAAAGTGTGAAAGTTTTTAAAGAATCCATATAAAGCCTGGACGTCCTGCTTATTTTGCAGAAACTTAAAATATATTTTCTATAAAAAGAGATTTTTCTCCCTAATGTGTAGAAGCTGAAAAACTATCCAAAAAAGGGAAATAAAACTGATTTTTAGTTTTATTCTAGTCAGCAGATCAGATTTCTAAACTTTCTACTCTGAACATGAAGTTCTTTGCTGATGAATAAAGACAAATATGTTCTGACTGCAGATGTTCTACAAACATTGAATTTCTCACAGGTTTCCCTCATGTCATTTAGAAAGTGTTTTTATTCATTTATTAATCTACTTTATTTAAACAGAAAAGAAAAAGAGCAAGAATCAGAGAATAGAAAAGACCAACATTCAATCATAAACCTGAGCGTTCAATCATGAATAAAGCTGTATAAAGCTGTAAAATGTAAAACACTAAAACCTTTGAGCTGATTTATGTCTGAGACACGTGGAGACAAAGATCTTTCGTCTTTTCTTTAACTTTTTAGTTTCACTTTTGATTCAAATCTGATCTCACTGTAGTTTACAAAAAACTTTCATAAAAACTAGAACTTACTGACGGTAATCTGCTGCTTTCTTGTTCCTTAAGTGTGTGAGGATCCAGACTCTTCACCTTTACTACTGATTACTGCAGTGAAGGAGAACAGAAGCGTCCGCGAGGCGCGAAAGCATCCTCCCGCTCTCTTCATTTGGGGGAGAGGGCGGTACATGAAGCTTCATCCATCACTCACCTTAAGTTCAGATCAATGAGCTGTCGTTTCCATCAGGATTACCAGAGTCACAGTTTTCCAGCCCAAAAGTCACCTAAAAACTGCAAAAGCCCACTCCTAAATATGAATTACTGCATAATTAGCTATAATTATTCATCCTTTATTCATTACTTACTGTTTTCATTGAAAGTCTAATTTTTTTATGTTTTATCCGCCATTACAGTCGGTTGGAGTAAAACATGAAATAACAAAATGCTCCCAAACGTTATTAACTACTGGAAACAAACATGACCTCTAGCCCCTTTATCCCTCCTCAAACATCAAAAACAATAAAAAATATATTTAATCAAACACTAGGTGTTAAGAGTAGAAAATGTTCTTGCATTTTTACTTTTCAGGAATTTAATTGAGATCAAATATAAGCAAATCTCTAATGAAGTTTATTAGGGGGGGTTTGATTTAAAAAAACCTGTTTTTGTGAATATATATATTTTTTTGTGAATTTTTACTAATTAAATAGATAATAAAACACAAACAAAATATTTTTCAGATTTTGACCTGTTACACCAGTACTGCCATTCAACGAGTTCATTATTTGACTGTGTTTTTCAACAACTCAATACTGAACACTTTGTGTGGCAGTAATGTATGAAGTACTAGGTAGTACTCTGATCTACTAACCGAATAAACAAAGCTATAGTCTGCTTGTTCTTCTATAGAGTAATGGATTACTCAGAAATGATTCGTACAGTCAGTAGTATCTAATTATAATTGGCATTGATGATAACATAATCACATTCACTAATCTCATTTCTTCCACAGATTCTCTCAGCTCTTCTAAGGTGTCACATTCGTTACAATAGTTTGATTTGATTTGATTTATTTAAAAAAAAATTGAATCCTACAAAAAAAAGACAAATCATCAAACTCGTTTCAGATATAAGGAAAGACATTGATTAGAATATATAAAAAATAACAGATGTTAGAAGAGTATGTCATTTTCTTGGTGTGTAATTATTCATAGTCATAAATAGTAATTACATGACATTAGCCATTAAATATGATTATCTATTGCAGTCAAGTAAAGTTTGATTTGTTAGTTGTTGATTTGAAGGAGTGAACTTATTTAACTCCACCCCTATTGAGTAATTTCTTTATTTATTTCAGTTGCCTGAATCCAGTTTTATCCAGTTTGTCAGATCCAAGGGTAGATTATCACATCAATCCAGGGTTTAGTGACAAACAAATGAGCGGTTAAGTTTCTTGTCGGTCTCTGCCTTTGTCACGGCGGTTGAGCATCAGTGGTTATGAAAACAGGCGTGTTCATACTCCTTTTATTGTTTATGCTCCTTTCTAAAGAAAAGCTGCAACATCTTTAAGCTTAAAGACTAAAACAATCAAAAAAGGAAACATTTCTTATTTAAAAGCCAAATATTTAGCTAAAGTTATTTAACTTTTTTCTAGTTGTTCTCATTAAAACTTAAAAAAAAATAACTCAGCAGGAAAGAAGCTTGTTTTTTCTCAGTTTTAATTCGCAGTCCAAATGAATCTGGAGACGATTTGATTTCATCTTAATCTAGACTCAGTTAAAAAATAATAAACTGTTCAAAATATAGCTTGTTAGACGAAGGGACAGCTTTGTATTAAAGTGTGCTATGTTATTAATAAAATAATACTCTGAAGATTGGAGTATTATTTATGACCACATTATCCTACCATGACTTTTATTTTGTTAGGATAGAAAGGTCAGGAAACTTTTCAGGTGAAGCATGAAGTTCAACCCTTAACCTCTGCTCCTCGAGATCCTGTAAACAATTGAATGTTATTATTTTAAATCACAAAAAAATAGAAATTCAAATATTATGTCAAACTCTTATCTACTGTTACAGAGAATTGAGTTTCAACATTTTTTTTAAATCATTGAAACAAAAACCTTTCTTTACTGAGACATTTAATGAAGAGATTTTTATTGTTACTGTTTGTTTCTGCTGGTTTTGTATTTCTGTAAATGATGTGAAACACATCATACAGTACTTTCTTTCTGTTCACAAACTCAGCCGTTGTATGAAAGACTGTGCTGATGTTTCTACACAGAAGTTAAAAACAACTGCAGTTGTCCGACCGGTAAACACACCTGTCCTGCATGTCCTATCATGCCTTTATTGTAATTTTATATCAGCTTTCATCAGTTCCTGTTGAGCTCCTCTCTTTAGTAAAATAACAAGAAATAAAAATCTTTTCATGTTGGTAAAGTGTAAGGAGGAAATAAATAGTTTTAGACTCATTTTATTAACACACATCGGCATACACAGACTTTAGATTCTGTAGATTTACATACAAATTATAAAACTTATTGGTACAAAAAGTAATGAGCAGGAATTGTAACTTTGCACAATGATTTTCCCACCAATGTATTTACAACAGAAAAACTCAAAAACATTGAAATGTGTTAAAACTCACTGTCAAGAATGAAACAATGATATTTCTTGGTAAAAATATATTTAAATCAAACTCCAAAACTGAAAAGAATGATCAAAACAAGAAAAGCATTTGTTCAAAAAAAAAAACATTGGTAATCGATTTTATTAGCTACTGCTTATGCTATTATTAGCAAGAGGCTTTGCTAGCATGCCTTACTTAGAAGTTTACATATACATTTATGGTCTTCTGAGTTTTAAACTTGCAATGTTGTACTTTATCCAATCTGTTTTGCTAATTCCAAACAAACAACAGGAAATCTTCTGCCAACTGTAAGATCAAGAGCTAGCACTAAACTGCATAGACCTCCTAGTTTAGCAAAAATACCAATGAAAATATTGTGTTTCTATAAAAGCTTGTTGATGCTGCTGAACGATGGATTATTATTTTACATTTTTCATCCTTTAGTTTTCTAGCTTCTTGTTAGCTTGAGAGCAAACACGACCAATAAAACTCAATCTAACATGTTGAAGACAGACTTCACCATAATGTTAGAAAACAGTCGTAAAACCAAAGTGAATGAAATCTAACATTGTCACACAAGCATGTTACGTGATCTTAGATAATCCTCTAACTTACATGAGCTCAATCACTTGTATTTTGCTGCTACAGTCAGTAAGCATCGACGGGATTGGGTGACTGTTGGGTCAGGATTTCGCTTCTATGTTCTGATCCATTCCACACAAGCTTCTGTCTCATTTTCCTCTATTTTGCCACGTTTGCTCATCTGCCCAAACACACAAATCAATGTTGGTCACATTCCAACCACTATCAGGATTGGACTCCCATCAGTCCATCCTTTACTGCTAGAACATCCTCAGCTCTACTGGAAGTTCTGACTCTGATGTTGACTTGTCTCTGTTTTGTTCTGGGTCATCTCAAAGGGGTTCCATCGAGTTGAGGTCAGGACTGTGGAGGCCAGTCATGTTCCTCCAAACCTTCATTCATATCCTTATGGACCTTCTATGGGCTCTGGTGTGCGGCCACATTGGAGCAGGACGGAACCATCCCTGAACTCTTCCCTGTTATGCTGAAACATTCAGAGTTTCTTCTACTAGAACTGAGCACCAGCTCCTAAAACAACAACCATAACATCCTCCCAAGCTAACATCACACTTGGCAACTGCAGTCAGGAAAATCCCACTTCCCTGTCAACCATTAAAACCACACTAGACTGTTCGACTGCTGGACAGAGAAGCAAACCTCATCGCTCCAGAGAAGTGTCTCCTCACTCTAACGTCCGGTGGAGCTCCTGTTCAGATGGGAGCGGGAATCCTACTGGAATATAGTGAGTCTTAAGACATGCTCAATTAAACAATTCAATTTATGAAGCCAGTAATTTAAAACCATTTAATGGTTAAATGATGATGTTCTGACCTGTACTCAGGGTTTCTGACTATAATAACTGAACATCTGAAGAACCAGACACACCACTCCCATCCATCCATCTTCTAAACCTCCTTAGTCTCTATCGGGGTCATGGGGTGTTACGATCAGGTTATGTGACAAAACTGAGCAGAAGACTGAGGAGCCAGTTCTACTGCCGCATAGAGAGCATCGCTGAAGTGTTCCTGGAATGTGTGGAGGAAGGTGAGATTATCACTAGAAACTCTGTAGAAGGACAGTTCCCCAGCCTCCCAATCAAGGAACACTCCAACACGACTGGAGCGCGGACACAAGGATGTCACATGGAAGGTTTCACTTCCATGTCGAACAGAACAACCACTCTTACAGCACGACATGACCCAAGATTTCTCATTGGATCCCAGTGTGCAGTCACTGGAATCTCCCTTCCTGCCGATGCTTTTGTACGTTAACCCGACGCTGAAGGGTTCCTCCTCCTCCACCTCAAAGAAGGAGCTCTGTCGGACGCCCTGCTCAGAAATCACCTGTAAACGCTGATCAAACCTCTCTGGGTGAGGAGGGTACGGCTGCTCGTCCTTCACCCAGGTCACCTTGGTGTTCCCGTCAGACAGAAGCAGGTTCCTGTGTGCTGTATTGGAGTCCAGAGTGAACCCAAAGGCATCTGGAAGGAAAAAAAACATTTTATCCATCCATTCATCCATCTTGTTCTGCTCATCCGGGACCGGGTCTCAGAGGCAGCAGTCTAAGCAAAGATGCCCAGGCTTCCCTCTCCCCACTTCCACTCTCTCCTGCTCCTCTGGGGGTGACCCTGAGACATTCCCAGACCTGCTGAGAGATGTAGTCTCTTCAGTGTGTGCTGGATCTTCCCCGGGGCCTCCGCTCAGTGGGACATGCCCAGGAACACATCCAGGAGTCATCCAAACCGGATGACCGAGCCACCTCAACTGGCTCCTCTGGATGTGGAGGAGCAGCGGTTCTACTTCGAGCTCTCCCTGGGTGACCGAGCTTCTCACCCTATCTCTGAGGGAGCGTCCAGCCACCCTACGGAGGAAACTCATTTCGGCGCTTGGATCCGTGACCTCGTTCTTTCAGTCATGACCATAGGTGAGTATTGAAGCAAAATCAGCCGGTAAATTGAGAGCTTTGCTTTCTGGCTCAGCTCTCTCTCCCGGTACAGCGACCGTGTAAGTGCAGACGCTGCACCAATCCACCTGTCAATGTCACGCTTAGATCTTCCCTCACTCGTGAACAAGACCCTGAGATACTCAAACTCCTCCACCTGGAGAAGGAGCACTCCACCCACCAATACATATTTTATTTTTAACGTAGACTAAATAATAAGAACTAAACTGTTGGAAATCCAAAAACTTTCAGCGACTAACAAAAATGTGTTCAATTTTTTTTATGTTAGGAAAGGAAGACAATACAACAGTTGGTAACAAAAATTCTCTTATAGGATAATGGTACAGCATAAATATAAGCAGGTAAACACTCTTCACGCATACTTACACTTCTTGAACCCTGGTTTCATCCGAGGTTCTCCACCATAATCCAAACTGTGCAGAAATATTAAGAACATTTAACATCTCAAACATTTTATTGTCTTTAACCCAATGCTGCACTTTAATGTTTTTATATAATTACTTGAGTTTGGTGAGGGCGAACTGAGGATTTTCTTTAAGATCCGACAGCATCTTCCTTCCAGAGTCTCCTGGATGGTTGTAGCTCAAGTCCAGATCCGTCAGGTGGGAAGGATTGGACTGTAGAGCCGAGACCAGGTACGAGCAGCCTTCCTTTGTGACCATACAACCAGACAACCTGAGGAAACATCATTCATACAACTTTCATGAGAATTTCTAAAAAAAGAGTAAAGACTTCAAGAATTCCAGAAGAGAAATAAAAGCAAAAGTGTCTCCTGTGGTACTTATGGTAGATTCTGTCAGAAAAGAACATGTTTAAGGCATATTTAGTTCACATGTAATTTTCAACAGAGGAGTGGTGGTTAAAACCATTTGTTTCATCATTGAAGACATACTGACAGACTTCTCTCTACTCATTTTTTGTGGAAACTGATCCATTACTTCAAATGAAGTCAATTCTGTAGTAATATTTTCACAATACAAACGCCGCCATGTTGGAGCCAGACGTCGCCAGTAAGCAGTGTTTGATTCCAGTCAGCCTGAGACGATGTTTCCATGGCAACCACTCTTGCCAATCAGGAGTGAGCTTGTTGGAAGTCCACACCCCCACCACTTGAAAACGGGAAACAAGGAATCTCTAAATCAAATGTTTTAACATTGGGGCCAGCAGACTCCACCTACTTTGATTGAGACATCTGATTGGCCAGTTTATAACTTGAATACCTTAAACCACAGAAAAAGTATCATGATAAGTGAGGATTATCAAGAACATGATAAAAATGTATCAGAGCAAAAATAGTTATTCTGACAAATAGAAGGATCGAGTAACGGCTGTTTCCTTCTCGATAGAAGTCTATGAGATTTTGACTTCTTGAAGCCAGCAGATACTTCCTGTTTGGAACGCTATGGGGGAGGCGTCACTCAGTCTAGTTCTCATAAACAGTCAATGGTCCTGGTTCATGGAGAAAACCACCGCCAGTGGAGACTTGCAGAACACCAAAGACTTTGGTGATCAACATGTAAAGTGTGTGAAAAATGAAATGAACCATTCAGCACAGAAATCAGCAGTCCACCATAGTTTCATTAAATGTTGCTATCTTTTTCCATAGTCTTGTCCAATTTGGAAGCCAAAATGGGGGACTTTACCACAATGACCAACGTTTGAGATTGTCTATTGATTCCAATTGGTCTAAAATGTACCAAAACTATCAGACACCCTAAAACACCCTAAAATCAACAAGGATGATACAACAATCCTTGGGGGAAAAGAGTTTTTTTTTATATTTTCCCATTGGAATACCATTTATTGATGCGAAGGTCAATAAATTTGGTCACTGGCTAATTTGCTTGGCAGAATTTGTTGAGATGGGGTGGTAGAAAAATATGCTTAGGGATCACTCATCCAGCATTTCTCCCACTCCAGGTAGGCATGATGCTTCCTGATAACAGATATTGATGTTTATCTGAAGCTAGATGATAGTAAAAATGTGAGAAAATAGAGAATCATTGCAGGTACCTCAGAGTCTGCAGCCTGCAGCAAGAATTTGAAAGCCCAACACAGAGTTTTTCCACTCCTGAGTCCTTCAAGTCGTTGGTGCTCAGGTCCAGAACTTGCAGAGGTGAGAATGGGAACTTGAGACCAAAGGCCAGGTGTTCAACCCACTCTGGAGTCACTTTGCAGTCTTTCAGCCTAAATGGAAAAAATAAGTAGGTAGAAGTACAAACTCACTTATTTATGTAGACGTGCAGAACTTCTTTTTATTGTAATGGACTTCAAACAAAAAAGTTATTTACACAGCTCTCCTGCTGCTCCTCACAGCTGGTATCAGCCTCCTTCTGCCTTCCTCTGACGTCTTGTAACTCTTCAGATTCAGTTCCTCTAATTTATTCTTGGAGACCAGCAGCATGAAGGCCAGAGCAGAGCAGTGAAGAGGAGTCAGCTCTGTTTCTGAATGATCTGACAGCCTCAGGTATTCCTGAATCTCGTCTTTGACTTTGTAATCTCTCATTTCCACCATGGTCTGGAAAATGTTGATGCAACTCTCTGGAGACAGGGTCTTTCTTCGGATGGATCTGAGGTACGTCAAGATTTTCTTGTCCGTTTCTTGCTTTGGATCCAGTGGGGTCAGCAGACTGTTGAGGATTCTCTTGTTGGATTCCACTGTCAGGCCCAGGAGGAATCTCAGGAAAAAGTCCAGGTGACCATTCTTCTTCTCCATCACTTTGTCCACTGTCTTTTTTAGAAGGTCAAGTGTAGAATGTTCTTCCTTCAGATCAAGAAAACTGCAAAGATCTCCAGTGGTGTTGGTAGCAAGACATTCATAGACATAAAGAGCTGCAAAGAACTCCTGGATGGTAAGATGCACAAAGAAGAAGATCTTTTTCTGGAAGAAGATTTCTTCTTTTCGGAGAACTGTGTTGCAAAATCCAGAGTAGACAGATGCTACTTCTACGTCAATCCCACATTCTTTCAAGTGTTCCTCGTAGAAGACGAGTTTGTTCTCCTGCAGCTGAACAAATGCAAGTTTTCCGAGTTTCAGGAGGAAATCTCTGTGACCTTCCAGAAGTTTCTCTTTGTTTGTCCCACTCTTCTTCTCATATTTTCTGCTTTGACGTTTCGTCTGGACAAACAGGAAGTGGGCCATCATATCAGTCAGAGTTTTAGGGGTTTCTGTATTGCCGTCTTCTCTAAAAACTTCTTGAAACAAGATGGCAGAAATCCAGCAGAAGATGGGGATCTGGCACATCATGTCAAGAGTCTGTGAGGACTGAATGTGTGAGATGACTCTTTCAGCGAGACTCGAGTCTGGACTCAGTCTCTTCCTGAAGTATTCAGCTTTCTGCGTATCGTTAAATCCTCTAATCTCTGTCACCATGTTCACATACTTTGCTGGGATTTGATTGGCTGCTGCAGGACGAGAAGTTATCCAGATGTTTGCATCTGGGAGAATGTTACCCTTAATGAGGTTTACAAGCAGATTCTCCACAGATGTTCTTTCACTGATAGATGTTATGGTTCTGGAGTTGTCAAAGTCCAGTTGAAGTCTGCTTTCATCAAAGCCATCAAG